>OZ023319.1:51557037-51579224 GCA_964007375.1 Ophion obscuratus
ATAATAAAAGTTGGGAACAGGAAGCATCTAACACGCATCAGGGTTTCTCCGTAATTAGCCCTAAAGCCAACCATCCAAAGACATTAGTTTCCGTTATTTTTTAACCGAAACAAGAGAACCGACACGGAAAAAATATAGATTTGAACTGTCCCGCATTTCGTCTCACGATGCAATAATCGTAGCCCCATAAAACTCCTCGATTATTCGATTGCTGAAGAACGTCATCCCCAACAATGAGTTTTCCCCCCTCGTTTTTCGATTATTGTTTAACCCCTCGCTTTTTCATTCAGATCAATAATTGCGTACTATCCAACACTGCAGGTTGCTTGTCTCAGCGTCTCCGCAACACCATCCCCCAAAAGTCCGAACCACCCTTAACCGAACGCAAACACGTGTATATATATATATATATATATATATATATATATATATATATATATGTGTGTGTGTGTGTGTGTGTGTGTGTGTGTGTGTATATGTATATGTATATGTGCGTGTGTGCGTGCGTGCGTGTGTGTGTGTGTATATAGAGATCGGCGACTCAGCGGACGTGACGTGTCAGAATTTTTCGTTCGATGGCGCCACTCGCTGGCTTTTCCTACCAGCCCCGCACACCACTCCACCCTCTCTAATATCGCTGAGGGAAAAATCTCTCGAACGTTCCCCTCTCACTGGTTCGCTTTTCTCTTTGCCATCCTTTCCTATCTGCGTGTCCTGTTAAAACAAATAAAAATAAAAGAAGCTAAATCACTGCATATCGCGAAGAGAAATGTGTCATAGAGATAGAAAGAGAGGGAGAGGTCGAGGACAAACATCACCGAAATTTGGGGTTGCCGTAAAAGCTCGAAATATAAGTTTCCATTATGAAGTTTAGATAACCGCTACCAGGGCGAACGATATTTCGATGAGATCGTCGTACAATGGATTAATGTTGGTGTTGTAAAAAAGTTGACCAGCGTGTTTTCCGATGAATACGAGTATTAAAGGCTTTGCCGCAATTCTGGCGTTCCCTATACGTTCATTTACCACAGTGAATGGTACATTTTCTACCAAATTAGCGACAGAGGACTCAATCGCCAAACGGCGAAAAGCGCGATAAAAAAAATCCTTTCGATGAATGCCGAATGCCATGGGTGGAGCGGTCGATTGAGGTTTGCTCAAATGAAGAGGTGGCTTTCCAATATATATGTGAGCACATACACATGCAAAGGGCGGATTGCCGTTCAGTCGTATGGACATTCGTGGTCTGGCAACCCCCTTTTGAGATCAAATTATGAAGCCGGAATACCTAGAAGCGGGGATCTAGCCGGGGCGCGTTATTTCCGCGTAGGACTTATTTGTACCTTATCGAGTTTTCGAAGTGACGAGAGTTAGCACAGCCAACTGCTAAATGCTAATAAAATGGGCAGCTTGTAGGATCTGCCCCATGCATGTCTGTCCCAACATCACAGGCAATTATATTTCGGACAAATAAAGATGATAAAGGGTTATCTCGCTTATGAAGTCATGTTATCTAAGATATCTATGAAGAATATATTTGCGTAAATAAAGATATTCTTCGTTATCTTTATTTGTTAAAAAGATAATTGCCTGTACCAGTTAGCATATTGTATGCAGCTCTCAGCTTCGTGATACCAGTCTAGTATAAGAAGGTATAAGTTTGTGGTTACCACGTTTATCCGTTTTATTATTTCATTGCTTTGAATCACCGAGAAAATTTGTCACACATGTTTGCAAATTCAACTATCTGCAATAACTTTTGTTTTCCTTAATATATTTTTGTTTCTGTCACCATTTTTTTATGGTACACCTTTTTTTCTTACAATTTCCTTCGTGTACATAACAACGTCATGCAGCTCGCATACACCCACGTTAATCCGACCTCGCAGCCGCCACTCAGTGCGCTCTAAGTAATGCTAATGCAGGCGATGGTCCAGAATTTCAGCAGTGCCGTAACTTATGGATTTTTTTTTTATTTCAACAAGTTGAGTTTTTTTCTCCTCAGTTTCATTTTAAAGCTCATTATCTCGGAGAAAATACAAAGTGCATAGTCCTTAAAAAAATAATGCAAGTTAACGCGAGGTCTCGAAAACGCGTCGACAGAAAAATAATGGTAATTTCGCGATCAATTGGCCCCCTCGAGCCCGGAGATCGTCCATAAAAAACAATTGTTTATCCGACTCCATTTCTTCCATACCTAATCGGGGTGTACGATTGGGGCCACGATATACCCTTACATTTATCCAAAGGTGGTTTTGAGGACATTGGCATGTACATGATTTTGACTATTGGAACCAGTAGACACCACAGGGACGGTCCTTGAGGTCGAATGTATTCGTAATCATCTTTCTGCACATATATATATGTGTGTGTGTGTGTGTGTAACCGAAATTAAAGTAAAAAATAAACCTTCGGAGGGCTAATGTATGGCAGAACGATGCTTTTGCGTCGGTGCAGCGACGTGTCCACAAGCCTCCGTTGTCACACAGTCGCATCGTAAGTGTCCTGGCTGGGCGTGTCTGACTTTAACATCGATTGGTCTATAACTGAAAATAGACGGAACTGCAGGCCTATCTGACGATTCTGGTTTATTGATAAAGCTTCATGACGAATACAAATAACATTTACGGACATTTTATATTCGCATTTAGTGAACACTAAAACGGTCAAGAAGGGTCGAACGTTTCAGCGATGACTGTTGAATGATACTCATTCCTCCTGTTAGATATATCCAATTAGAGTTCAATTTCAAAGCGTGCTTGCAGACATTTCATCGTTTTCGAGAATAAATATTTCCAAGTCTTGGATATCTAGGACAGTTTCTCTCAAAAAGTGACGGAGGCGTAGTAATTGATACGTTAGCAAGAGATATCAATTCTGTCGAAATTCCCGATTGATAGCATTCTTCAACGTTCGTAGCTGCAATGTAGAAGTCGCCGCGTAAGCAAGACAGAGAGAGAGGGCAAAGTAAACGGTCTTTCCCTGGCTACCATGTTACTACACGCGATACGGTGACCCAACTCCAAGATAATTAACGTAATCAACGTGATAATTAGAGTGTGTTGAAATGCCTCATTTGTGCGTCAGTAGAATGTCTCTTGAGAAAGAGAAGAAGTGAAGATTGAAAAGTTGTCGCTCTACAGGTTCGCTCTATAGGCAGCAGTTTTACGAGAGATGTGAAAAGTCTCGATTCCCTGTATCGAAAAAAAAAAAGATATTGTGCCAAGTCTCGTGTAAAGACCGGTGGAGAAATTTGTTGGGCAATTCCCAAATCTTACCATATCCCTATAGGGATTTCATGGGGACGTCGCGCATAGGGAGTTTCGCATTACGTCGTTTGAGAATATTTTATTTTTTAAAATTCTTAATCGGAAATTGTTGCACGCCCCGAAAAAAATATCCTTCCGTGATCCCGTGTACAAATTTGTTGGGGAATCCCGAGATGCACCTACACCTAAGCAGGGATTTGTTAGGGACACCGCACCATAAAGAGTCCTCATTGGATTCCAATTGAATTCTGCCATGTTCGTCGATGAACGCTGTTTGACAATTCTAATGCATAACCTGCATCCTTTGTGAGCGTGTACGTCTGTGGTGATATATTAGGTCAAAATGCAGTGACATAAATAACAAACGATTATTAGAGTGGATTTTCAGTTATGTGATTCCAATCGATTTTTAAGATATTCTGTTCAATACCGTGGCAATCCTTTAGAATTTAAAATTGGATTCGTAATTTCAATTCAATGTACGAGCGAGATGTTTTATTTTAGAGATCCAATGCGATGACCGATCCCTATCAGGCAGTAGGGGCGAATATGGGAATCCAATTGGACCCCTACGACAATTTCGTCACGGGGACTCAGCCTTTAGACTCAGAGAATCTATGCTTTTTAATATATCAAGAGACGCGGCAGCGTATTGACGCCAAGGAATAAACAAAGAAAAACGTTTATCCCACTGATTTCGACCCCACTAACGAATATACTTATACAGAGAGGGGTATAGCACATTTGTTTTTAACGCGCCTTGTTGCTTTACAATATATATATACACATATATATATATATATATGTGTGTGTGTGTGTGTGTGTGTGTGTGTGTGTGTGTGTGTGTGTGTGTGTGTGTGTGTGTGTGTGTGTGTGTGTGTGTATTTGTCCTAAAACGTGATTCAATTCAAAGCTACGCGTGCTGCTGAGTTGGCGTTAGAATGACCCCGGGTGCACTGGAAGCGTTAAAACCCAAACGGAATAGTGGGGCTACAAAAACGCTGGGTAGGAATAGTGAATACAATAAATCACGGTGACTCGTCTCCATGACAACGTGATTGTCGGTTTCGATGCATGAATTGATTTATTACTATATGAATAGAATTATTATCGTTTTTTTCCAGTACTGAAGAGTTTGGATTCCCGTAATTCAGACTCCCCGGTTGCAAAGCCCAAAAATAGACTGTCCGTCGAGTTTCTATCTTTTCAAATTGATTTTCATATCGAAAATGCAGTAACTGCATCTTTAATTTTCGAAGGGGTTAAATAATAAGGATTTCGCCGGGTCATGTAGATTCAGCGCGACAAAGTGCATTGTTCGAGGAAGCAACGGCCGTTAAGGCGTTACCCCCACTTGTAGCGCAAAAAAAGGCCTTTTTCATGAATTTTTTTAAAGAAAACTACAAAACTTTTTTAATCGATCAATATACCATCTTAAAGAATACATCTTGAAGAACTTTCAGTAATTTTTTTATTGAAAAATATCACATTTTTTAGTGGCAAATGGCCGTCAATGAAATAATGTTTTTATATACACGGTTGGCGGTGACCAACATTGCGGCGAAGTGGATCATCTGAAAAAAAAAATGCGGATGGAAATAGTCAAATATAAGTATAAACTAGTCTTTAATCGAAGGATTTTAAAAAATATTCATTTTTCACAAAATGGCGGACAGTCAAAGTTAACGGTTCGATTTTAACGAAAAAAACGGCCGTTTTTTGGCTATAAAAGGGCCATTTTCTTTTCGAAAAAAAAAATCGAACGATTAAAGACTACATTTTTATATATTAAATAAGCCTGCGAAATTTCAAGAAGATAGGTTCATTAGTGTTCGAGTAATCTTGGTCACCGACTTCAGAAATGCCATTTTGAGAAAAACGCGTTTATAGTTTCAATTTCCGGTCCTTTACACAACGGATTCTTCTCTTTCAACGCTCATATCTCAGTCAATTTTGTTCGGATCGACTTGAAATTTTCAGGACATATTCTATACTTCAAAAAAATGCAATAAAAAAAATCGATTTTTTCTAAATCGCAAGTGGGGTTAACCCCTTAACAGGTCTGCATAAGCTTGAAGCCCAAATTTATATGTAAAAGAAATATTTTAAAAATACAAGCTTTCATTTAATGTATTAAAAAGTAGAAAATATATTTCTTTTTACCAAGTCACCTATATATGTGACTATAAATAAAAGCTTGGGGCGCTCGACTTTTTTAATGTTTAATAAATTTGATCAATTCCGTGTTATTAATCGTATTTAATTTGGCACAATAGTAATTAGAGAACAAAGTATTATCACAGGTCTATACTCAGTTTCAGGATTTTTAGTCAAGAAATCTAAAGGTGTTTTACAGTAAAACAAATACAGTTGATATGTTAACGAATTTATGTAAATTAAAGATTATATATCTAAACTTTGAGCGCCGCAAGCTTTTATTTATAGTCACATATAGGTGACTTGGTAAAAAAAAAACAATTATTTTACACGCTTTAGTACATAAATTAAAAGCTTGTTTTTTCAAATATTTGTTTACATATAAATTATTTTCTACTTTTTAGTCTTGAATACCTTTTACTAGTTAGGTAGTCGTTACTAGTAGTTTACTAGTATACCAGTTCGTAGATTAGGAACATGTAATGCTTGTAAGAAAGGTCGATTTTCAATATTTTTCTTCTCGTAAGAGTATTGAGATGGCGCGGTTGGGATTTTACACATAATTAATACATAGTCTTTCAAAATTTGAATTTTTTTGAAATCGTCAAATGTTCATAAACAATGAAGTTATTATTATTCAAACAACGTGCCGCGGTTGCTGAATGTCCGATGAAGGCTAGTGCTCGGCGACTGAAATAGGGTCTGAAGATGAAAATTAAAAAAAAAATGTACTTTCAGTATACCTAATGATAAAACTTTCGTATAACCGGATACTGTTTCGAATCTTTGAAAATTACGAAAATGGCCAGCTGTGAAAGAAAAAGTTCGACATTTGAAGAAAAAAAAACAACTTTAATAATTTGTTACCAATTAATGGATAAACACAGGAATAAAATCATGGAGGTATTCGAGAGAAAATGTTTTCCGAATTTTTACAAAATCTATGTTGCAAATGAAAGTTAATAGCTAGCTATGAAGCTATGCAATAAGAAAATCGTAGTTTCAAAATTTCGAGGTAATGCCGACGTCTTAAAATGTTGGTGCGGAGGGTAAGCGACCCGGGTGAAATGACGGTCTTGATCCAGCTAATTGTCGATATAAAATGTACAACGGATCCGTTTTACCTGAAGCCTCGAGTTATATTCACTCTTAGCTGACGCACAATAAATATCCATAGTTATACGGGTCCCCCGATGCCCGAACCTATGTCTTTGCTGATACGCGACATTAATATTCATGAAGATCGATTGTTCGTGACCAGATGGTATTAGTGATGAGGCAAAAGTGGCAGAATCGACAGTGTGAATCTCGAACATGATCTCTCTTTCTCATTCACCAGAGATCATTATCGTTACGGCTGGGGATGCAAATAGGATTTAAAACATATGTCCAATGGACATTGGGGTATAAATCTACCACTATGTGAAGGGAAGCATTTCCGTTCAGAATGGCGTGAGAAGATAAGAAAAAACTCCCTTTTAGCGCGATCAGAGCGTAGGAAACGGCAGAGGACCGGGGGCTCTCTCATTACTTAAAGTCGTTACATCGGGTCATTTTTTTCGCCACGTTGGCGGAGTAGGCAAATATTAGCAAAAGGGAAAGAGAGAGGGGGAGGGGGGGGGGGGGCGTGCAGACTCGGTCGCGATCTCGTTTAATCACGTAAAATTTTCAAGGTCTTTTGGTCGCCAATCCACCCTCAACGTACTTCCAACCCGCGAAACTACTTCCCTGGTAAAATTGGGCTTAATACAAACCGTGTCCTGACTGTAACATCCAAGGCCCTTCAAATAGGTCGACACACGCCTCTGCCATATTTCAAAAACCAGCTTGTAGACTTTATCTCTCTGAAGGAAAAAACTTTGTTAGCCCTTCTAACCTTGTACCCTTCTTTATGAAACAGTCAAGCCAGAACCGCGCGCGCTTCGCGATATTATAATCGTTTTTACAGAATGCGCTGTGTATTCTTGGATATCCGATTGGAAGGACAAATATTTGAAGCAACGAATCTTTCATTTCCCGTGAATTCAATAATTCCGCATCATCGCTGAATCAATTCGTCTGTACAATCCCTACATTTCCGGCTCCGGTGGCGACGGTTCCCTGAATCGATATTCCGGCGGTCGGTAGTTTGCAACCCCCACGTTTTCAACCTCCAATCGAGAGGTGGAACTCGCTGGTGGCGCCCTCGACATTGGCTTTTGCCAAGTGAAGGCATCCCTTGGTCGAGACATTTTATGGACAAACGATGACGAACCGACCGCCAATAAAAGCTTTTAGTTCGAAAAATCATTGGCAAAATGCATGCGCGGATCCTACCTTCCTGCGCGAATCCTACTTTCCAAAAGGTTCGGAATTTGTTTAAAAGCACAAGTGTTCGTGCTTCTGGGCAATTTGCGCGTAACAAAATAATCCTTCGGAGGTATCACGCATACGCGGATTTGGTTGTTACGTGTTTGTCGAGGACTTTGGGAGGTTGAGCGAAAATGGGGAATGAGAACGCGGAGGTATGGTTAGCAAGGACTCGCGGAATTGGGAGCGAAATAGGGGGGTGGTGGTCGCAAGGTTGGAGAGCAGTCTCAGGGGTGAGCCTCGCAGCCGCGCAGACGCGAGTCAGCCTCGATATTGCAGGAAGGCTCGATCCTCTCTTGTTGCAGCCGAGTGACAGGTGTCGCCGCGTTTTGTCAGTGAGTGAGACAGAGCTACAGAGGGAGATCAAAAGTTGCGGTTAAACGTAACATCCTTTTCAACGACGTGTAATCCGGAGACGACGCTCAGACAGTGGTGAAAAGATTATACGTAACACAGTGCACTCTGGCAGATGCCAAAATGAGATAGAAAGATAGAGAGAGAGAGAGAGAGAGAGAGAGGGGGGGGGGGGAGCGACAAAGAGCGAGAGATGGAAAGATGGCGCGCGATGGCTACAAGGGGTTCAACAGAGAGGGAAATGACTTTCGGTAAAAGATGAAAGAACTTGTGATAAAAATGACACACGTTGAGAGCGGGAACATCCGGCAGGCTGATAACGTGACACTTTTCGACCAGATTGATCATTGTCACTGCAACGTCCAAATTCTTCCGAGTCTAACATTTTTATAACTGCTCCGAAAAAAAATCCATTGAACAATTGCAAAAGTTGATAATTTCGAGCAAAACCAATCTCGTTCATTGCGCCGACGACGAAACAAAAAGAATATCGCTCTTTCGTCGTTCGAAGTGGGGACCATCTGGGAATAAATTTGCACGAGAATGAGCAGCAGAAGGGACGTTGCAATAAATAGTTTCATGTTACGAGAGACGGAGAGTTTGCCGGCAAGTATGAGGGGAGAATGGATTGTCCATCTGAAAGACGATACCCGAGGCGAGCTGAGTGCGATCATCGAAGCCTCGTCAACGGATTCATAATCCCGGCTGAACGTTGGAGGTCTCGAATAACCAGGGTATATACATGTGTCTGTATGTATATACATCAGTCTTTTGCAAGATCCTCTTTAGCTCCGAGACATCGGCGGGGAAACTCCACTCCAGACACTCTCGTACTCCGAGCACTCTTCAGTCGTTACACCTTCGTCAACCACTTTTTTCCTCTGACTCTCTCCCCCCTCTCTCTCTCTCTCTCTCTCTCTCTCTCTCGCTGTCCCTCTGACTCGTTTCCTCTCTTTCTCCATAGTCTCCGTAGACTCGAGACATTTTGTAATCTCTTCGACCGGCCATTCGTGTTCCCAGACGAAACGAACATCGATAACCGCACCCGCAAAGTCATAGACGAAGAAAATCTAAGAGCACAGAGTCAACGATTCTATACAATATTACGCGAATATATTGACGTGTAGCTTCAATGAGGAAAATTATGAAGGCGCGGGTTCGAAATTCGCTTATGTAATGCCGAATATTCAAAATATGGCGAATAATCAATAATTGCCAACCGTACGAACCGTGGGAGAAGAAAGTGGAGTCGAATTCCGACGTTCGTACAAGAAAAAAACAAAAAATTCAACAATCGATCTTGGAGAAAGGAGAAACGATGGGAGATGGCAATGTTGAAATAATATTTTCGTCGACGTCGACGCGGAAGATTTGCTTGTTGACATATACAAATCAAAAGCCTATCGTCGAGATCGAAGGAATCGGGAACACATTGGAATTTCATCGTGGGAGTAGAATTGTGATAAAGTAAAGAGATGGGAAAAAATCGTGACTGATCAAGATTCGGAGCTGAAGATTGGAAACGATTGAGATTGGGAACCGACGTCAGTCGTGCACGGATGGTATACACTGATATTCATCATAGAGCCCTATCAGCATGTTGGACTTTATTGAAGAAAATCTTAGCTCGTTGCTTTTGCCGCTTTTAACGCCGTTGCCGCTGGGAATTCGTTGATTCATTTGTGCGCAAGCTCGTAATGCGTTGGCGACCGAGACACCAGGGGTGCTTTTGTTAAAGGAGGGGGAGCCTTTTCTGCTGTACTTTGATATACACTGTCGGTGCATAACGGACCTCAGGCACATATCATAGTTTTGCGGTACTGTCGTGGCCCTTTGAAGAACGAGGAGAACCACGAAACGGCACCGACTATTTCCGATCGTCGCAAACAAACGGGGAAAAGGAAAGAGTCGCATCTTTTTCGCAAGTGTCGGGGATACAGGGCAAACTTTTTGCAGAAGCTCCGTGATATCTGCTTCGAAGGAGGAAAAGTTCTCTATATTCGTCGCATTTGAATACAATAATAATAATAACAACGAATAATCAAGAATCATCGCTGGCTGTGACATTTATAATCCTACGATTAATCAGAGCTTGAATTAGCGATCACTTCGTCGGCGTGCGATACATATGTACACGGCTAGTGAAGATCGAGTGATATATCGAATCCTTGAAGACCCCAAAATACACAATCTTACACACTCGCCAACACATTGCGAGAGATAAAAAAGCGAGGGCGAGCAGAGAGAGAGAGAGAGAGGGGGGTGGGGGGGGGGGGGCGGCGGAGGAAGAGATCAACTTAAAACGACAACGAGATATTTTTGCTACGCACTTTGTACATTAGTCCGTATTGAGAATTTAAGTTTACGCACGAGGTCGCCACAAATAATAAAGAACAACGGCAAAAGCCAGGAAAAACAAACTGAAAGCTTCCTTCGCCTACGCTGTTGCCTAATCGGAAGCAAATACAATAAGCTAATCGTTGCTCAATAAATGTTTTGTCGGTCCACGTTTCGGTACGTGGAGGTGGAAAAGCCAGAGGGGTCGACAAAAATCCCATACATATAAATAATGTCGTTTCGGAGCATACTGAGAAAATGCATAGAAAAGACTCGACGATTGATCGTTTACGTTTTTCATGGTTGAAGAAGAATTATGGAGCAAAATTAACTGCGGAAAAGCTGGGAACTAGCGATACATCGAGAATGAGGATTTATTGAACGACCAGAAGAAACGACGAAGGAGCCAACTGGAAAAACCAAGGGAGAAGAGAGAAGAATTACACGAGGGAAGGAAAAGAAAAACATGACCAAGTACGGGTTTGCAAGACTAGCCATATGGAGACCAAGACGCTCGGTGAATTCTCAGCCAACGAACAATCAGGAAAACAACCCTCTCATGTACGCAAAATACACGACTTTATTCGTTCGTAAAAAAAAATGTTCAATGTGCTTTCGTCTTTTTTGTTCATGTTCCTATCAATCATAAATAAGGAGCGCGAGTGTTCGATCTTATGCAAGGATAAATATTTATTATGTACGCGCATATATTTATACTTGTCTTATCTACACGACAACACAGCGCTTGTTTATGAAGCGCTTTCTTCCCACACATAGTTCACGCCAGCTTGCGCAAAAACATTGATGGACAAATTTTAACACCTTGTTAGGAAGAACTTTTTTGCAAAATTAAATTGAAATGTGCTTTGTGTGTATCACGCCGTGCCTTAATATTATACATACGTATTACAATCTCATCACGCAATCGTCAAAATAATATATATTCTTTTCGTTATACTTGACGACGTTGGAGCAATTTTGTCAGGCCATTTTCTTTTTCAATTACGAATGAACGTTTGGATTGAACAAAAAAATATTTTTGTATCGTGCAATAAATCTTGATGTATTCGCAAATATTTTTCGTTTAATGGTCACTGCTTTGCTGGTATATGTATTTGTGCATTTTTCCTTCGTCACTGATTTCCCACCTCCGCCTCGTCCCGTATACTCGCCCGGAACCAATGTTTCTTTTCATCGCCAAAGCCCCTCCCCCAGCTATGTGTTGAACACCGAGCAGCCACGCGTGCATCCATAGCTTTGTGTGTTGCAAAAACAAATGTTAATGATACGAGGCGATGTGTACAGGCTACCTAAACATTAAATTGAATTCCCCCACGGAATGAATTTCTATGCTGAAATATCGACACTTGGTAAAAACCCCCGCGCCTCGATCGAATACAGAGATGAACAAAAGATAACTTAAAAATGCATCGAGAATTTCAGGAACGCGATTAAATCGTCGCAATCCGAATTCCAATATAGTCTTGCAAAGTCTAGGGGACTTGAGCATACGCCCACTTGTCTGCATTATTATTACGAGTCGTGAAGTGGATGATTTTATGACAAAGAACTCGATTGAGGCTCAATATGATTTATATGCGAACGATTCGTCAAGGGAGGACACCACTGTGGCGGGCCGAAAAAGTTCGTTTTTCCGAATTCATTTGGTCTATTATATTATTTATTTCGCACATGGAAAAAAGGTACGTTATTAAGCATGCATTGAGCATTACATCGGGCCAATTTTTTTTCATTTTTTTTTAACAGTTAACCACTTTATTGAGGTATAGTGGAGCCTCTGTATAAAAAATGTCGCCCAACGGCCGGATCGATAACTCGACCATGGTTCGTCTGAAAAATAAACAAATTTTCTAACGTATATGAATGTAGTTTTCATTGTAAGTAGCCGTTTTCGAAACAAAAAATGTCACAAAATGACAGGTGCTCAAAAGAATGTGTATTTATGGGAAAGTTTTTACTTATTTTGAGGGGCTTCAATAATATTTAATAATATGAAACGACTGCGTACAACGGTACCTACTGCAGTTACGGAAATGATGGTTAAAAAAAATAAAAATCGGACAATTAAAGCTAGAGTTACAATACGAGCCAGGTCGAGAAAAGTCATTCCGATAAAAACGCAATTAAAAGTATTAGCATACGTAAATCGTAGCGCTCGCTACTTTCACTAAATCGTGTGTAACTTGATAAACGTCCAATCTTTTAACTTGATTGTTTCTTTTTCTTCACATAGCCTCGAATAGGTATACTTTGAGAAAATGCAAAAAAAATCGATTTTTTCACCCGTCACAGTGGTGTCACGCCTCAAGCACAGTCGAATCGATTTTTAAAAACGAATGAAGCTCTGATCATCCTATAGTTGACACATTAGGCTCGTTCGAGACACACGCAATATGCTCGTTCATACTTCAAGAATTCATTGCTATTATTATTATGATTTTGATGCCTATACATAAAGTGAAAGAAGAGTTTCGCAAGTGTCGAGGTAAGTTAATGATTTCTTGAGTGAGCGCGTGACTCGCTGGTATCTCTGACTATTTTTGGCTCAACGATAACCGTCCACATATTAGGATAGTACGTGCAAAGGTACCGAGGGCGAGAGAGGGCTGGGAGAGACAGCGAAATCCGTGGGTGTTCGAGAGCGTATTATACGCATTTCAGATCGCGTAATCGCGTGGGCGTGCATTCTGAATTCCGAAACGTTGTATCATTCTTCGTGAGAATCGGAGCTGCATGCTTCCCATTTTTCCCTGCATTCCGCAGATTACACGGAATCTTTTTTTTATCGCCGATACCGTGCGAGAGCAAACCGACTCACATATTGTCGTTTTTTTTCCAGATTTGCGCGGGCGATAATCTTGTTTTTTTTTCCCAACTGGTTGCAAGTCTCCTTGAGATTCTCTCGGAGAATAAGATACGAGAGAATGAGAACATTTCTCGGGCTGCAATATCGTGATGAATTTTTCGGAGATCATATTCATTATTTTACGTATCCTAGGGAAATGTGGAACAGTGCGGCAAGGATAGATATGCAGTTGACCCGGACGGCAGTGAAAGGAAGAGAGAGAGAGAGAGAGAGAGAGAGAGAGAGAGAGAGAGAGGGCTTAAGGAGAGGCTCGGTGAGGAACGGCGATATTGACTGTTTGGTGTGAACCGCAGAAAAAATGGACTAGATATCGGAAGAAGAATTGATGGATCGCAGTAACCCCTTAATTCATCGTCTTTTTATACGCGGATTGGCCCGTCCCATCGATCGACGCGCTCGCAAACTCGCATATACGATGCCAAAAGTACATACACGTACTCGTACTACACAAGGTATTAGGTACAACCTTAGTACAAGAGCACCCCACCGTGTAAAAGCACACCAGTAGCGGGTCATCGCGAGAAATCGATTCGATTCGTACGCGATTCAGAGACGGAGATAACACACTGCAACGCGTGCAGTGGTACCGGAAATTCGAGGCAACGAAATTATTTTCTGGCAAAATTATTGTGAATGATAGTATACTTGGGAATTCTGGCAATTTCTGCCGATATTTACGACGAACAATGAAGATACGGGAAATTGAAGCTTTTGAAGATTATGGAAAAATCACAGTACATACAGCGGGCAAAAAAGTATTTGCATATAAATTTGAAAAACAAGAAAAATATTTTTGCGAATAAGTTTATTCTATAGCTATTTTATGTATGAAGGCTGCATATCAATGTCTATACAAGTAATGTGTGTTAATGGAAATTGCGAGAAAACATAAAGAACACGGGGTGTATACATGCTTTATGTATATGACATTTTGTTATCTCAAAATTTATTCTTGTTTTTTTGTAAGTGTGATTTTCAGAGGTTCTATTTCCATTGAAATCTCGCGAAAGAATTTCCACGGAAACAAAGCGTTCTTTCTAGGAATACAAATTTGTTAATTGGACAGTCTTTCGGGAGATTTAAATGGAAATAAAACGTCGAAAAATCAAATTCGCAAAAAATAAAGTCAAGGTATTTCAAGATATCAAGATGGCATTTTTCCGCATGAACATATGGAATTTTGCAAAAATTGACGAGAGTATTCGAATTACGGCAAATTTCGATTCTTCGACATGAATAGAGTGTCCTTGATGACTAGCTGGTAGCGACTTGAGGCAACAATTCAAAAAAAGGTTGACCTCAATAAACGTAGCCCTTTCAAAATGTACTCATCCAAAAATCCCCGTTTCACCGAGGCTTTTTTTTACACAAGTAGAGTAGATTATGATGGGTTGGCAGTGAAAATCAATGATGCGCATCAAATGTCTACCGATTGTTCCCTCATTATTGTATTCCCCTGACGAAGCATCCTATACGTCGAAGCCGCTATTGAAATACAAATATGCCGGTATCGAAAAAAATAACTGTCATAGGAAAATCTTTGTGGGAAAAAAGATGTCGAAAGAACGTGCACGTTTCCAATTGGGACGATTTTTTTTTCCAACTAATCGTTCTAACGAATCGAATGATATTGATCAATTTTATAGTAACGGAGTTGAATGATCTCCATATTTAAATCAATTTTCTGTTTGGAGCAATGTTTTCGGGAACGGGAACGCGAGTAAGGCGTGTTTTTGCTGGCACAAATTTTAATGAATAATAAATTGTACGATCAACTTGATTCAAGTTCGGCCGGGGTAAAGTAGTGGGGTGGATGTGGAATGTAGGTGAGATGTCAGTGGGGCACATGGAAGTTCAGGGGAACACAGGGACGGGGTTTTCGGGGAAAAAACGCCGAAGAAGAAGAGAGGGCTTGCAGGGTGGTATAGCCGGTTGCCCGAGGACAGACAGCACAGCGGGGCAAAGAGTCAAGCTGGAGGATCAATACGGGAGCAAAAGCGTGGTACGGTCGCGAACCCTCGACCGACAAACCGCCCAAATAGAAAGACAGCCACGTCGGACAGCCAGACACTGAGAAATAACAGAGTTGAGTGAGAAATAAAAGAAAAATAGAGGACGTAGCGGGAGAGAAGCAGAGGACGTGAAATCGAAGAAGAAAAAAACGTAGAAGACAACCCTTGACCTTTTTCTCTTACCATCTTTGTCATTCGCTCTGATGAAAATAAGCCCTCGTCGAAAGGCCCAAATAGCCACATAAGAGCGGTCTACATAAATTCATAGCCTCGATTGCTTGTAACAATCACTAGGCAATTGAAACGAAACTTTTGCGAAGATTCATTCATTATTTCCATCGGTCTTTAATTTTACAAAGGCAATATGTCGTCCTACTCGTCGAATTAATCTTCATTTATTAACGAGGAAGCAAGTGGCAAGGTTTCCACATATCGAGGGAAATTTTTGGGGGACCTGGGGCTTTTTGAAATCCGACAAATTACTTTTTTTTAAATCTTCCTCGCGATGACATTTGCACATTTACATGGACTTTCTTTTCGAATATACTTGAATTTTTCAAAAATTGCGTCGATAATTGAGAAATAAGATATTCGACGTAAAATTTGTTCGTTTTTCCGAGTATACTTTTTTTAAATGCCTTCCAATGTGCAATGTCGGAGCTATAAACCTGCTTGAAGGGTGGTCAAAGTATCGAGCCAGATTCTCGGAACTCTTTCGATACCTACCAATGTTACTGCTACCTATATTCTCCAATAATTATGCAAGGCCATTTGGTAGTTGAGGCTCATCGTTTTGTCGTTACGGGCGTCCTACTGTCGGATCCCAATAATACAATTTCTATGTACTCCTTCTCTACCATTGATCCTTCAATCTGACGGTGTAATTTATACTTATATTCGTATACGTATATGGAATCTATTTGTTTACAAGAATCCAAGTCTAATATTGTAAAATCTTTTTTGTCGTTTCTCCTGAGCTTAGAAAATGAATTAAAAAATCCATTCAAATCGGGTTTATCCTTTTATCATTCTACACAAATATGGTACATTGGAAAACTCAGGACGAAAATAGAAAGAATATAAGAGCGATGCAGGGGTTTGCACACATATTGAGGCTATTTTCAAGGAAAAAATGATTTCCTCCAAAACAGCATCTTATTTTAGAAAAAAGTCAAGTATGACATTTTCCAGATTACTTTAAAGGGCTTTTCACAAGATTAATTTTGTTTCATCCTATCGGCAACTTGAGATCCTTAAAGCGAAGACTTTTAGTTGGGTGGGGGTCAATATGTCGAATGACCAAATATAGAACGACAAACATCCCGAGTAGAAATTTCTAAGGGTTAGCCTGACCAGGATCAGGCGCCGATCGGGGTGTGATACGGGTAACAGCTATTACGGCCATCCTGATCCAGCCCCGATCGGGCCGGAAGTATTTAGGCCCCAAATCAGGCTATACTAAAATGGCCCTACTAAGACCGTCCCTGATAAGATCCAACTAAGGCATTCCCCGATAGGGCCCTACCGAGGCTTGCCCTGATAGGCCCTACTCAATAGGCTTTCCATGATGGGGCCTTACTAAGGCTGTCCCTAATGTGGCCCTACTAAGGCTTTCCCCGATAGGGCCCTACCAAGACTTGCCCTGATGAGGCTTGTCCTATAACTGCCTCAGCAGTCGATAGATGCACATAACCTCTTATTTTCCACATGGAAACTTGGATTTTACAGCATCGTAGCTTCGGAGTTTTCGATGCATTCCTGAATTCTATTTAAAAAAAGGTGCTGTGGACTGTCAGGACAAAAAGCGTTGTGCAACTCGAATGCGTGTTAGAAGATTTCGGCAGCTTTGTAAGGCGAAGAGAGAGAGAGAGAGAGAGAGAGAGAGAGAGAGAGAGAGAGAGAGAGAGAGAGAGAGAGAGAGAGAGAGAGAGAGAGAGAGAGAGAGGAATTGTATTATATACACACACAAAGTTAAGTTTCAAAAATCTATAGCATGTTATTCGATAAACCTCTTTAATTGTCACAATGATATTAACTCATTGATATACTTTATGTGATACAACAAATAATTATAGGAATTCATTTGGTCTCTTATGCCATATCTGGGACCAAGATGTTACAAGCACTCGGTAGCATAGAGGAAGCCAGCCAGCGTGCCTAGCTTTGGGTAGGTAGGTACGAGGTTCGATTCCTATATAGGCGAAATACTTTCTTCGCACAAAAACATTTCTGCAGGCCAGGGAATGACGAACTATGATACAAATTTATTGTAGTGGAACTCTAAATTAAGAGGTTCATTCTATTTTGGAATTTAAAATATTACATGCATTTCTTTCTGATCGGGCAACCTGATAGGGGCCTGATCAGGCAACCAGGTCAGGCCCATATGTGACACAACGTTACATTTCCTAGTGGGGCCCTTTCAGGGTGCCTTATTAGTGCCCTACCAGGGCAGTCAGGCAACCTGATCGGGCCCTGATTTGGGCCCCATCAGAATTTCTACGCGGGTTTTCGAAACGACAGAATGATGAACTCTCAAAATAACGAAGGTTAAATTATTGAAAATTTTATCGTTTGACCGATGACGAAGTAAAATAACTATTACACCAAAGAATTATTCAATCGAGAGAGCTCATTTATTCGAGAACATATATTCAGATAGTCTGCAGTTTGAGTCATACAAATACAGATTCGAATAATCTACAACGTTCATATCTCCGAAATCGAAAAAAATGAGTATCTAATATTCGTAATACCGCAAAAAGCCATATATCGAGAGTAAAAACTTGGAATGTGTAGATCTTAAAAACGCAAATGATCTGCCATCTTCATTATGAAGCGCAACTAGTATTGCTCGATCCCAAGTTTTCGCTATCCGGAACGTCCGCCATTTTAGCCCATCGCTATTTTAACTGATGGACTCTTTGGTCCTTCGTTTTAATGGATTCGACATTTTGAACTGTCGTTGTATTTACAATTCGATGATTTTACGTCACGAATTGTTTGGTGTTTATATCTCGATAATAATCGAGAATCGATATTATATGTCTCTCTCATTATTTTGTTAAATACGACATTTGTTTTCGCTATAAATCGACTTGGAGATTTTTGTATTCACAATTTCGATTAAGTATTTTACAGACTATCCTTAGATTGATCTATCTATATTGGAACGTTCGTCATTACTGAATCCGATATTTCGGTCCCTCAGAATATTGATCGTTCCAATTTCTGATCCCCACCCTTTTAGTTCTCCAAACCTGCCACCGAAATTTCTGTAAGTTTGTTCACTGCCCGTAGGCGTTTCAAGTTGAAACTATTATGGCCTTGGCCACGTGTAATCCAGTTAAATATGGTCGTACGGTGTTTTACGAAAAACAAAATGAAGCGGAATGTCTGATATACAAAAATCTTACGTTAGTGTAACGAAATGAAAAATCATCGCACCCCGTTAAAGTCCTCAAAGTCTTAGTTCTCAACTTAAGGTAATTAAATCATCGCATTTTTTGACCGTATATAGGCGAAACAAAATTTTGGAAAAAAAATTCGGAAAAATTCTCGCGAACTCAACGAAAACCGATTCAACTTTGTACTATCTTGAGGTTTCCCGCGAATCCTTGTCGTCTTCGCGTTACACGTTTTTTTTTTCTTCAAATTGTCACTTTAGTTTTAATCAAGATATCTTTAGAAAAAAAAGTACGAAGCTTTGAAAAAAAAAAATTGAAGCTTCAGCTCCTCCCTTTATGATCCCGGTCAAAGAAATGTATTTAAATTATTTTTTTCTGTAAACGGGTCCACCAGAAAAGGAACAAAAAAGGGCGAAAGATGGTCGTTTTCGAAAAAGGGTACTAATCGTAAAAAAAAATAGTAAAAAAATAAAAATAAAAAGGGAATGAAGGCAAATTCCTCCGCTCCAAAATGTCGTTTATTAAATTCATTCATGTCAACTATCGGCGAAATGGCATACAAAAACGTTCCGGAACTTTTTTAAATTTTTGTCCGGAAACGTTTCGCCGGTAGTGTATATGTAGAGATCGTCGTGCGTGGTATCTCATTCGTTTCATACAATCAATACAAACAGGTAACTCATGTTATTTTTATTTACGTACGCTTTTTCTCGTCAAACCACCCAAGGGAAGTACACAAGCCGATTGATCATTAGCAAAATGATAGGCCTTGGAAAAAGGTCTTTGTGCGTTAACAATTTCACGTCACGCCCCATTTTTATTAGCTAGTCCAGATTAAACGTGATGGCAGATTAATGGAAATCCAAGGCAAAGTATAGGTGAACAAGGAGAAAGAGCGCGAGAGAGCGAGAGAGAGAGAGAGAGAGAGAGAGCAGTTCGCGCCCGACGCGTTTGACTCGATCATCGGTCAAGATTGCGTTCGAAACTCATCATGGAAGGGGATGACGGAGGACGTCGAGTTGCGTGTGCGCCTTCAGGAACGACCCTCTAGCTGCCACGGCCAACTGCGGTTTTCTTTTCGCTCTTATTATATACCCACCCCGCGGACACATTTTTCGCGACTCACCTGTCACTCTCATACACGCCCCCGAGCAAAGATCAACGCCAGAAGAGAGAGAGAGAGAGAGAGAGAGAGAGAGAGGAAGCGAAATATTTTCTACGGTACATGCACAAACGTATCTCGTATGTATAAATATATATGCAAACATACACATGTATGTATGCATTCTTCGTCAAGTCCACCTGGCATAAATCGTCTTAAATTTTTTTGACCTCTTGCTCATCGATTCTTGATAGAAAGAAATAAGAACTCCAAATTGAGCATTCGAAAAGGAGCGATTCGGTAATAATGGCTCGAAATCGACTCTGACGAGGAAAAAAGTAAAAACTGAATCTATTAGCCAATATCAAGTCTGCCGTTACCTTGTAGCGAGAGTTTTTCGATAAAATGTTGGCAATCTTCTGGTAAACATTTCTTACGCATCTTACTTCTTGACATATATATGAATAAATAGATTTTTAACTTAAGATTTTTCTTTACTTTATTTATAAGTTATTTCGATTATCTTTTAAATTATCTCAAAGTGATCTGAATTATCTTGAAAGTATCTCAAGTATCTTAAAATTATTCGGTTTATCATAACATAATCTCAATTGTCTCAATATTATCTCAAATATCTTAAGATTATCTTGATTGTTTAAAGATAATTACAATCACAGTAGAACCTCGCTTATCCGAGGTAATATGGGGAGAGTGGAGTACCTCGGATAAGTGGAATCTCGGATAATACAGAAAACACACACAATCCAAAAGTCTCTACTATGTTTAAAGCATACATATTTGTAAGGGTTCCGTTTAATCCGAGTATGAGTTGGGTGACTCGGAATCCCGTGGAACGCCGGCCAATCGAAGGTCGGATAAACGAAGTTTTACTGTACTTTCAATGAAATTACAAGTCCTTTTATCGTATCATCATAATTAATTTGAGCTGCTCGAGTGCGTTGAGAGGTAGAAACTGGATCGATTTGACACGGGATGCCCTCTGTACACCAATGTGTCTCCTTGTAGTCTCGACTTTCTAATAAGCATCTCCTGGGCTCGTGACTCTCCTTGGCACATATATGCATACGGGGCCCAACATAAGTGTGTACAAGAAAGAGAGTCGGTAAAAAGAAGTTGTATGTGTAACGAAATGCCAAAGGGGGGGGGGGGGGGGATGCCGCGGGAGAAACGGAGTCTCGGTTGCTCCGTGAAGTACGTACGTCACTCTCTGACCTTACCCTTGAGCAAACAAATATCCTTGGTCACGTCAAGGCGTGCAGCGAAAGAAAAATACGGGACATTTAAGCAGAATTAATGAGGCGACGAGTCCATAATTAGCTTTTTTATCTTGATAAATATTTCTAACGGTCTATGGTATGCCCTTAGAAGCTTTTGTGTTCCTATCCTGTTCAGTGTTTACCCCACCGTGTTCCTTCGCTCTTTTCACTCCCTTAGGAAATACCGGAAGCGTTGGCCACGGCTACTTTTTCCTGATACTGTATCGCGATTGGGTGACGGCACAGTGGAACTGTCAAAAACCGCGTCGATGGAGGAGACTGAACGTACTATTATGCTATAGCTCAAGTACAATTGAACTGAATCAACATACAAATCGAAACGATATAGGTAACTCGTGACGAGCTACTTATTTTTTCCTACAACAGACTCAACGTCGCAAAGAGCATGGGAGGAAGGCCCTGCGCGATCCTCGCACCTGTCGCGAGTCGCCAGAGAATGCACCCTGGCTATATACGGACAGTATTCATTTCGTGGACACCAGAACCTTGGGGGAATGAGAATCGCCGCACGGATAATGGGGCTAATCGAAGAATTGAGTTTAGGTGAAAAAATGTCACGTCCCTTTTGGCCCTATGGTTTCTTTGCCCGCCCCCCCTCCCCACCCGCCCCCCTCTCCCTCGCTCTCTCTCTCTCTCTCTCTCTCTCTCTCTCTCTCTCTCTCTCTCTCTCTTTCGCGGTTACATACTCTACTGACCTACATTAAGGCACCGCTCGTCGCGGTCCTCTCACATGTAACGTGCTCATACAGATTTAGAACAGGCATCCATCCAATCGATAGACATATACTACATTTTGTAGAGCCTTGTATATACGTATACACATATAGTCTGGCGTTTGAATATGTAAAACGAGTATAGTGCATAGTAGAATGGTCACGATCGTACGTTTCTCCGACTTTATCATTCTTCTCAGCCACCCCCCGATCCCCTTAAGAGCACTTGCCCTTCTCCCAACTCAGACACTATAAAACTAGCTTTTCATATTTATATCTGTGATCAAATGATAGGTGTAGTT
>OZ023319.1:51579424-51824254 GCA_964007375.1 Ophion obscuratus
TTTTAGAATATATTTTTTTTCTAATTACAAATCACAATTTTAATTAGAGTCGATTTTTTTCCTAATTACAAGCGTAATTATATATAATTTTTCTTCTAATTACAAATCTAATCAGCATCGATTTTTGTTCTTATTACAAATGACAAATGTGATTGGTGTTAATTGTTTTTCATAATTAACCAAATTCACATTCCTCAAAATTCAGGAATTCAAAATGGCGGATCGAAATACAAAAATTTACGCGATTCGCACGATAATTGGTATTAGGGGGTGTACGAGGTCGCTGGTTATGAATCCATCCTCAAATTCATAAATCCAAAATGGCAGGTCGACGGACCCCGTATGCAGCTTATTGATGCCATATGGCCTACATAGAGTATTTCGTGATTGGTTAGATTTGACTTTCGCAAAATTTGGTACTCAGAGGTTTCCGCAGTCTGCTGATTATGAATTAAAGGTCAAAATAAAAAATAGAGGATCCAAAAGGGCGGTTTAAAACTGAAAATTGATTCAATTTGACTGAAAATTAGCACTCGGAAATTTTCGAGATTGCTGATTACAAGCCTGTCCTCAAAATGCGTAAATTGAAAGTTGTGGGTCGATCATGGTGAACTACAATACAATAATTTACTCTATCCTCACGATAGTTAGTATCAAGGGGTTTTCGAGGTCACTGGTTATGAATCTGCTCTCGAAATACAGAATTAAAAAACAGCAGATCAACCATCGCGTATCAAAACTCAAACATTGACTGGAATCCGTGGAAACTTGGTACTCTGGATCCACCATTTTGAATTCTCAAATTTTACAGGCAGATTCATAATTATCGACCTCAAAATTCCCTTACCACTAATTATCATTCGAACCAAGTAAATTCTGGTAATTCATGCGCAATGCTGAAGCCACTATTTTATTTATGTATTTTGAAGGCAGATTCGTATTGAGTGACCTCCAAAACCCTGTAATACAAATTCCCATGGGAATCGAATACATTATTATATCATGGTCTGCGATATTGGAGACACTGTTTTGAATGGATGTATCGTGAGTTTGAACTAGTAATCAGCGGTCCCAAAAACCCCCTAGTACCGAGTTTTATCCGATTGTAGTCAATTTTTGCATTTCGTTACGCCATATTGGATCCACCATTTTGAATTTCTTAATTTCTAGGGCAGATTCGTAATGAGCGACCTTGCAAACCCCTTAATACCGATTATTTTGCGAATCGTATAAATCGTTGTATTTAGGTCTGCCACATTAGATCCACCGTTTTTTATTGTGAATTTGAAAGACAGATTCGTAATGAATGACTTTGATAATCCCCGAGAGCCGATTTTTAATAAAATTAAATGAACTTCCATTTTCGATCCTCTATATTTGCCCCACTATTTTGAATTCAGCCAACACCAACAAAACTGATAAGACTATTCGAGACCGGGAGGCGACCGAGACCATAGATTGGGCTCGAATTTTTTTCGAAACTCACAATCAGTCTGGACTTGGTTTCGTCTCAAATTTTTGTTTAAGCCAGATCAAAGTCTTATTTTAATGACATTCGTGATTTGTAATCATAAGAAAAATCTATATTATTAACATTTGTAAATTGTAGTTAGCAGAAAAATCGATTCTAATTACATTTATAACTTGTAATTGGAAAAAAAACATATTCTAATTACACTTGTAATTTGTAATTAGAAAGAAAAACATATTCTAATTATATTTGTAATTTGTAATTAGAAAGAAAAAAATATTCTAATTACATTTGTAATTTGTAATTGAAATTTGTATGATTTCAAGTTACTATGCAATTAGTAATGTTTTATCTTTTTAATTACAAATTATAGGTGTAATTAGTAATTTCAATGTAATTAATTACTCTAAGTAATTAGTGCTGCCCAACACTGATAGATATCAATAATTCACCGTGATAATGTGATTACATTTATTGTATCTATATCCTCCATCATATCAGCATATAATTTTCGTTGTCTATCATCATTTATTCTTTATGATAGCAATGTCGGGCGTCGATTATTCTTCAAGAAAATAACCCGTGCAAAAATGTGACCGGGCATTCCCGACTTGACGTCTGGTCCAGGCCTAGCTGGCCTCGTCCGATTTACCTAACCGAGCCCTTTTGTGGAACAGACTAGGAACATCACAAAATCTTTTCCTGGGGAGAACATTGCCATTTCCTGAATATTAAATCCCAGCCTATTATTCAATAATACTTTTTGCGTCATCAAAGACATTAATAATTCAATGTAATAATATGATTATATTTATTGTAATTGTACACTCCGTTTTATCATCATATTATTTTCTTTAAGAATAATCGACGCCTGACAATACTATCATAAAGAATAAATTATGATAGTCAACGAAAATTATATGCTGATATGATGGAGGATATAATTACAATAAATGTAATCACATTATCACGGTGTATTATTAACATCTATAGTATGACGCCGACGTTATTTTTTCCCTTCATGTTTATTGTTCTCTATATATCAGCAAAAGTAATTTTGAGGTTGGTTTTATCGATATTTCCTGGACATTTATTGCTTGTTCTCCGGCCCGTTCCTGATCAGTTCCCGATTTACTCCCTACTACTTTCCTGGTAATTTTCCACTGTTCCCTGGCCCGTTCCTGATCAGTTCCCAAGAAAGGGAACAGCGGATCGGGACCTAATCTTACAAGGAACATCCCTCAGGTGTCCGCCTCCGATTTTGTTAAAACTCATATATGTGATAGAGCATCGAAAACTTTCAGACACGTATTTTTTTTTATCGGCGGAAAAACGGATTCAAGGGGGGAAACCGCCCCTCAAAGAAAGGCGCGTCGAGGGGTGATTTTGCAGTTTCACCCAGAAGCAATCCACCGATCTGAACGAAACAAAAACGAAAATTCTCCTAATGAAAAGCGATGAAAAATCCACTATGAAAATGTTAAGAAAAAATTCAATTAGGGGGTAAACCACCCCTCAATTTGCCTTTTCTTCACCCCACACTTAAGAGGGTTGTATGCAAATTAATAAAACAGGTATCATTTCGAAGGGCAATTAAAATTCAAGTTGACGGGTTTTTGCGTTTTGGCGGCATAGCAAATTTAAGGGGGTAAACCACCCCTAACATAAATTTATTTATCATGGTCGTTTTTTTCTGTGCTTAAAGTATATGCGCTGATTTTAAATATTTCTATAAGCTACTATTTAATGTTTTATCATATTTCAAAATTATCTTAAGGGGTCTTAAGGCGTCTACCCCTCTGACGAGAAACATCATTGAAGTATCCGCTTTCGATTTCGTTGAAACTCATATATGTGGTAAAGCATTGCAAACTATTAAACATGTTTTTTTTGTATCGGCAGAAAAACGGTGTTAGGGGATGAAACCACCCCTCAAAGTTTCTCCCACAAGCAGTCCACCGATCTGAATGAAACAAAATCGAAAATTCCTCTAATATTAAGCGATGAAAAATCCACTACAAGAGTGTTGATTAGAAATATAATTAAGGGGTAAACCATCCCTCCATTTGCCGTTTTTCACCCCACGCTTAAGAGGGTTGTATGAAAATTAATAAAACAGGTATCATTTTGAAGGAGAATCAAAATTCAAGTTGACGCGTTGTTGCGTTTCAGCGGGACAGCAAATTTAAGGGGGTAAACGACCCCTAACATAAATTTGTTCATTTCCATTCATTTAAAAAACCAGAAGATTTTGAAAATCCTGTTATCTTTGGTTTTGGTGAATCGAACACACATTGTGAAATACCCGGCTGCAATAATTTGGCCATTATCAGATGTGCATGGTGCAAAAAGTCGTTGTGTTTAAAGCATTTTTTGACGATTATCATTATTGCAGGAATTCCGAGCCATGATTGTTGATGGTTGATAGTTGATAGACTAGAAAAAAAAGTATATATCACAAGAAAATGATTTGACGGCATATGACTGCGATACTTTTCACAAGTACTATTAATTAAATCAGCTGATATGATTCCCAAATGAAATTATATTAAAATATATTAAAAACATGTTCGCTAACCTACTGTAAAACCCTCAGTTTCATTAATATGATTAATTAAATAAACGGAAAAATAATAAAAATATACATTCCTCCACAAAACTACGTCGCTGGCTAAATTATCGAAGTGAGCCTTATAACTTATTCTGGAAATTATTAGAATTAATGATATAGTAGAAGTGTATAATTATTCCTATGGAGATGCTTAATGGACGTGCATATTAAAATTGGAAGCGTTTCGACACGAAAGTATGAGTCTTATGAGTGAAGGGTAGCCCCACGTCCCCACTCCCAAAGTACCGCTCATAAAGCTCAAAATGAATATGCGGCACATACACAAACATAAAATTGATATTACCGATTAAATGAAAACAGTTTAAACGAAATTCGTGAAACCTTCCGCGAAACTTCAAACGAAAAGCAATTAGAGGGGGTAGTTTACTTTTAAAATGTAAAAATTTAAAAACGTAATAATTTAAAAACACGGGAGAATATTTTGAAACCGCGGATACATGTTAAACACAGAAAACACGACGGTGATGAACAAATTTATGTTAGAGGTGGTTTACCCCCATAAATTTACTGTCCCGCTGAAACGCAAAAACGCGTCAACTTGAATATTGATTCCCCTTCAAAATGATACCTGTTTTATTAATTTTCATACAACCCTCTTAAGCGTGGGGTGAAAAACGGCAAATGGAGGGATGGTTTACCCCTTAATTATATTTCTAATCAACACTCTTGTAGTGGATTTTTCATCGCTTAATATTAGAGGAATTTTCGATTTTGTTTCATTCAGATCGGTGGACTGCTTGTGGGAGAAACTTTGAGGGGTGGTTTCATCCCCTAACACCGTTTTTCTGCCGATACAAAAAAAACATGTTTAATAGTTTGCAATGCTTTACCACATATATGAGTTTCAACGAAATCGAAAGCGGATACTTCAATGATGTTTCTCGTCAGAGGGGTAGTTACCCCTTAAGACGCCTTAAGACCCCTTAAGATAAATTTGAAATATGATAAAACATTAAATTGTCGCTTATAGAAATATTTAAAATCAGCGGATATACTTTAAACACAGAAAAAACGACCATGATAAATAAATTTATGTTAGAGGTGGTTTACCCCCTTAAATTTTCTATGCCGCCAAAACGCAAAAACCCGTCAACTTGAATTTTTATTGCCCTTCAAAATGATACCTTTTTTATTAATTTGCATACAACCCTCTTAAGTGTGGGGTGAAGAAAAGGCAAATTGAGGGGTGGTTTACCCCCTAATTGAATTTTTTCTTAACATTTTCATAGCGGATCTTTCATCGCTTTTCATTAGAAGAATTTTTGTTTTTGTTTCGTTCAGATCGGTGGATTGCTTCTGGGTGAAACTGCAAAATCACCCCTCGACGCGCCTTTCTTTGAGGGGCGGTTTCCCCCCTTAAATCCGTTTTTCCGCCGATAAAAAAAAATACGTGTCTCAAAGTTTTCGATGCTCTATCACATATATGAGTTTCAACAAAATCGGAGGCGGACACCTGAGGGATGTTCCTTGTTAGAACCGTTACATTGCGAACCTATTCCAGGGTGGAAGGCTCGACCAGAGTCTGATAGTATCTCGGGAAGGCAGATCAGGGGCAGTAATTTTTCCCGACTCAAATTTCTACACAGGAATATGATGATAAAACGGAGTATACAATTACAATAAATGTAATCATATTATTAAAATCAATTATTAATATCTTTGATGACGCAAAAAGTATTATTTAATAATAGGTTGGGATTTAATATTCAGGAAATGTGAATGTTCTCCCCAGGAAAAGATTTTGTCGTATTGCTAGTCTGTTCCACAAAAGGGCCCGGTTACATAAATCGGAAGCGGCAATCCAGGCCTGGTCCAGACGTCAAGTCGAGGGAATGCCCGGTCATATTTCTGCACGGGTAGCTTGTGCATTCAAGCACACGCAGTGGCATTCAAATCCATAATTTCGCGTATTCCACATAATGAGCGAAAAGATGCGAACCTCGCGGGGGCAGGAAGGGATCCACGATTTTCTAGTTGATATTCATAGTCTGATCGCAGCGACAATTGAGCACGAGCACGCTGATTGGAAATAGAATGGGTCGGCGGTGGAATAACAAATTGAATCTGTGCTCGATGTTGTGACGCGTTCCTCATGTTCTCGGCCGCAGTGTACTTCGTTAATTTTCCAAACATATGATTAAAATACACACACATACGCGCGCGCGCGCGCGCGTGTGTGTGTGTGTGTGTCAAATTTACGGCCCTAACGAGCCATGGCTCGGGGAGAAAGGGTGAGCCATACAGAGTGAGAATGAGGGAGTCGGCGATTTAGCCACGAGGATGATTAAATCTCAGGGATTAATACATCGATCGACCTAAACCGGATATGTTTTCCTCATTTGTGTTTACGTTTTTTTACATTCATTGGTAGATCCGCTCAAAAAATTGGCCACAATAAGCCTTTATAAATTTATATTGAAAAACGCAAAAAAAAAAAAAAAAAAAATAATAATGCAGTATGAAAAGAAGAAAACTCTAGGAGCAAAAGGCAATCGTTAGGATTTAGTCGGTGGGTAAGGCAGGAAGCAATACCCGAGGCAAGATCTCGACGCCATCTACGGAAAGTATTCGCAACGTGTTCCCGTTACCCGGATAGTTTTCTACTTCTCCACTTCGGTCTCGACCGCATCGAGAACGTTGGAATTCTCGTAGCAGATTTCTTTATCACGCGTCGGGTGTCTACGAGAATCGATTAGCGAATTAATCGTCGTGCGTTTAAAATTGAAGCCGTTTGTTTCGCATCCGATAACGTCGAGTACGTTTCCTATCTACGAATCTCTTCAGCCACTCGGTCCCTCGTTATGCCAATTGTGATGATCCTTACAAAATGGAAAGAACCTATTGTCAATCGACAGATTGCGAAATGTCTCGAATGCGGTATCACTGGTTCAATTAAAAAATAAAATCACAAGTTTCTCGTCAATATTCACAGAACCATTTCTTCTTTTCGGATCAATTCTGCCTAACAAGGAACATCACTTTCGTGTTCGTCTTACATTTTTTTCAAACTCAAATATGTGATACAGAATTGAAAACTATTGGACATGTATTCTTTTTGGTCGGCAGAAAAACGGGTTTAAGGGGAAAAAGCACCTTTCAAAAAAGGCCCGTTGAGAATTCATTTTGCAATTCCACCCACAAGCAGCCCACCGATCTGAATGAAACAAAACCAAAATTCTTCTAATGTAAAGCGATGAAAAGTCTACTATAGAAGTATGGCAAAAAATTAATTAAGGGGTGACGGGCCTTTATTGGAGGGGTAGTGGCCCCCGTTGAAACCGTGTTTTCGCTAATAAAAAAAAATACTTTTCTAATAGTTTTCAATGCTTTATTACACATGTGAATTTTAACACAATCGTAGGCTAACACTCAAGTGATGTTTCTCCTAAGGGATGACGAGTTGTTCTCATAGAAAATTACGTTCCCAACAAATTCAATCCAGAGCAACAAATTGCTCGCTTGGGTTTTCAAATAAGAAAGCAAGTTGAGGTTTTCTTTAATTCCGCAAAGCCGGGTCGTCCATGCGTGGCAAAGATTGGAAATAAAGGCTACGATTTCCGCGTCTTCTCCATGCTTTCTTTATCCTTTCGGCTATAACCTTTATTTCGTTGTATCCCAAACTGGTTCCATGGGTCAGTCTCACGAGGTACTGGCGTTAATTAACGTCCTGCAGTCTTTGATTTACCACCAGGCCTGAATTTAATCGAAACAGGATCTCGTATGTTAGGCAAAAGGTTTGTGGCCCTTTGGCCAGGATCTAGCCTAGGGGTGGAAATTGAGTAAAGGGTGGACGAGTGGTAATTCAGGAACCATAAAGCAGGGTAGTGACAAAGTGAACAAGTGAGGAGAGGAGGGGTAGAGAGAGAGAGAGAGAGAGAGAGAGAGAGAGAGAGAGAGAGAGGAGTTTTTTTACCAGTTCTCTGGATTTTGTGCATCTTGGATATATTTCGATGAAATATGCATAGCCGTCTCAAGTACAACAAAGTGCGGCTCCCAGACTGCATATCCTGCTGGCGGGAGAGTGTGTCGTAGGTGACGATGGAGGCGCGGACGAGAGCTTGCATGCTGCAGGTTGCAGCGGGGTTAAGGAGTCAGGGAATTCCCCTCCTCCTCATCACTCTCTCTCTCTCTCTCTCTCTCTCTCTCTCTCTCTCTCTCTCTCTCTCTCTCTCTCTCTCTCTCTCTCTCTCTCGCTTGGAGAGTTCAGCTGTGTGCCCCTCTCTGAGCCGCGCACAAACTGTCCTGCGGGCTGCCGGGCGAGTGGAGGCGCTCCATCAGCAGCAGCAGCACCAGCATCGGAAGAGAAACTCTTCGGTTGCTCGGCGCGCTCTTACTCAGTCAGTCAGCCACTCATTCAATCAGTCGCACGTGTGAACCGGGAAGAGCTTCGTCGCGGTTACTTGCTCTCTTCCTTTCGTGTATTACACTTATTTAAAAAAATATATATACATACGTATACAAATATGCACGTATATAAATATATACACGTCTATGCAATATATGATTTTTGAGCACAATTATCGATTTCCAAGAACAATGTACACGTAATATCTGTATCTTCTGGCAGTGATCGGGCAGTGACAAGGAAAAAAACACACCCGATAAAACGAGCGATCGAGGAAGAGGTTGAGTCGATTAAAAAATGTATCAAGTTCGTGCATCACAGAGTGATTTCACTTTCAATATGAAAACCACACGTGCAACGAATTATGAATTCTGAGTCACGTTGCGTCATGGAAAGTTGGTGGATTCGAGACCGATTCCTTTGTCACTCTCGATGTAACTGTTAGTTTGATCGTGAAGATCGAGAGAGAGAGAGAGAGAGAGAGAGAGAGAGAGAGAGAGAGAGAAATCGTTAATTTTTGGTAATCAGACGTTCCAAGGATATTATTAATCACGGGACAATTCGACCAAGTGCAAAGGAATTACGACGCTAATTGTACGTGCCAACAGGTACGAAACAATGATACATCGTGACGATTTTCGAAGAATGTAAATGAAATAAAAAACGACAAGAACAACAATCGTTTCGTACTTTGTACATATTACGTGGAGATTTGGAAGGACGTCATTATAGTCGTATGCTTCGAGTCACCGCACTCTACGATAAATTTCAATTGATAATGACCGCGATACAGTAAACATTTTTGTACAGGGAAAAAGTCAACTAATTTATCGATATTTATCTATTGGTGGTTCAGATAAATTCAAAGTATCGAGATAACAACAGTTCGGATTTAATGTCGGCTCGATCGTGCAACTAAAATTACCAATTACAATCGTATATATACACACACACACACAGACACACGGAACTCGGACCGAGTGAATTGATTCCCGGCGTGCAATTAGAGACAAAACATTTTTTGCCAATTTCTACGGAATAGAATTTAAAAGACACATGCGGACCGGATAGTACTTTACCATGCCTTGCACAGTTTTTCATGCAAATATCCTTCACCGTGTCTCGTTATAGTTGACGCAATTAACATTTTTCCACCACGTCGCGAGCGATATTTATGTGGGAAAGGCAAATCTCGTTCAATAAATTCACCATTCAATATCTGCATTGCATCAACTGCTTCGCGTTCAATCTACAAACGAAATCATCGCGAGGAACAATCTCGAATAATGAAACGCATGTGCGAGAATACGGTCGCGGTTCTTTATTTTCCTTTCATAATTGGTCCTCGTTTGGCTGGATCGAGGGGGCTATAAAAAAATTGAGCGATCGAGCGTAAAAAAATGGACTACTTTTTTTGTATTGATGCTCTCTCGGATGGTAGAGGCGCGAGATAAAGAAAGATACCGAGAGAGGGGGGGGGGGGTAGACCTAATTCGGACAAGTGAAGGCACTGGGTCGATTGTTGAACCCTCATTTGCCAGAATTGGCGAGAATGTAGCATTCAAAGTTCGTACATGCGGACGTGCCGATGGATACTGAGGGCATACCCAACGCCTCGTGTGCGTCCAGAGGAATCAGAGAGAAAGAGACAGAGAGAGAGAGAGAGTAAGGGAGACGTGTTGCACATCTAACGTATTCTGCGTGCGTTTCATCTTCGCGTCTCCGATTGCATTCGCGATTCGATAACGAGAAACGACTATATATAGATATATTGTAACGCATACAACACGGACGTGGAATAGCTTCGTTATATTTCTTAAACGATTCTTCATTACGATTTATAGACTCGCGGAGGCGATTCGTTTTACCATTTTCCTGACGCGACGTACAATCCCAGTCGAATATTTCATCGCAGTCGATTTCCAGTGATTACACTCGATCTGAGAAATGTACGTGAAAATAAATATTACTTTGGTAATTAAAGCAATCGCCGCTACTGCGAAAAAGTGCAGTCACCTTTTTTCTCGCTCTCGTGAAACGGTTATCGCATCGGTATATAGCTTTTGGAAATTTACTCTTGTAATCGAATACGAATGAAAAAATGTTTACGCGTATTGTTTTTCTTGTCGAGTACGGGGGAAACACGTACGCAGTGTATGAAAGTAGTGAGTCTATCGGCACGAGAAACGTTGCCCTCGTGTTTTTCTGTTATTCGAAAATCGTTGAATTCAGGCAATCAAGAAGAAATACATTTATTCGTGTTAATTTTTTTCGGCCTAATTGGTGTGTTTTTTTTTTTATTCTCGTGCTGGTAAATTCGCGTATGGCCGGAGTGTCGAGTGTCTTTCATTTCGATACAAGAGCCTGAAGAAACGGGGCGCCCAATAAAGTGTGCCCAATAAAAATTTCATTATCGAATCGTCTGTGCGATTCGCGTGGTCCGTATCAAGTCCAAGCCATAAGCACCGAACGCTTGTGCGTCAGGCAGGCAATCACGTAGCGATAGTGACTCAAAGCACGACGCACAATGATCGGCCTAAGCTCTACAAAAGCCACGTCAAAATTGTACGAAAACTTAAACGTCCAAAGAGTAGAACATTCAGAATGTATGCTTGTACCCTCCCCCACGGAGAAGCATTGCCCTTGTTGGAGTGAAAAAGTTCGAATAGAATAAATCGAGTCTAAAATAAGAGAGAGAGAAGGGGGCGGGGGGTGTAAGTAAGCGACCGGCCGAAAATAAATCCAAGTGGTGAAGATTCATCGTTTATTTTGCTTCCAGTCAATACTTTCCTCTCGGCTTTGCAGACGGATTATAATGCAGATCTAATAACTCGTGTAAACAAACGGTGCTCTATTATTATACTTCTTTCGGGTACGAGTGAAAAGTGAAATAAAACGAGATAAGTAAACAATTAAAAGGAAGTGGTCGAGAAGTTTCGTGGTGTGATTAAAAATAAAGATCGTAATATATTTTCCGCGGGTCGTTGGATTTCATTCGGCCTTGCTCCCTATCCGTGGGTGGTCCAATAAATATTTGCTTTTCTAATTTGCCAACGGGATCAAAATCCCCCGAGTCCGTTCTGCGCGCAGACAATTGTCACCAACCAGAGAAGGACGTGAATAATCGTCATCGTGTCGTGGAACGGTCCAGCGAATGCTGGAACCGAAGGCAACCCTCGATATCAATTCCGGAAAGCAATAATACTGAATAGCAGAGAGAGAGAGAGAGAGAGAGAGAGAGAGAGGCACGATACAGTTCTCGTTTGTTCATAGACCAACGCTAGAATTGACCATCAAGCAAGGGCACGCCAGTAAAAATTGTATCGGAGCAAGAGAGAGGGAGAGAGAACAAGTATTCGTGTTGATAAACACTGCAAACTTTTTCCCAGAACACATTGAACAAAGTGAGAGAAACATTGAATAGAGAGAGTGAAAAAGTGTGCAGGGGATAGAAAGAGATTTAACAAGACGAACCTCCAAAGAAGCGTGCTTTTTTAATTGGCACGCTGACATTGGGACCACTACGCACTCAGGTACTCTACCTATATACAAAACTAATACGATATACGAATAATACGATGAAAGGTGGAGTAAAAACGACTGCGCCGGCATTGTGGACAGCCCACAATGAAAATGAGCGGGACACTTTTTGTGTTTTTTTTTTTTTTTTTTTTTTTAAAGGAATATTATTTCTTAGCGAGTGGAATACTTCACATTGAGATATCGCATATTTTTCAATTGCCAATGTTTCAACATCTCGGAAATGAATATTGCATCTGAATCGATTTGTGATTCGTCTCGAGAAACGTGTCTTTGACATTTGTTTTTTCAAAATATTGAGCAATAATATTTTCCAACCACATATTTTTCAAAAAGTTAATCAATGGATACCGACGATTCCTGTCGCTCCATTTTATTATGTTACTTCCTTAATGAATTTTTCGTTACGACTGGCGATCTGTAAGATTCCTGTTGCTACTTCATGCAATTCGAGCTCTCGAGGCAGTGTCCGAATTTCACTAATTATTCTTTACGTTTCAAAGAGATTGTTGGCAGTTCGCTGTGGACTTGTGCTAAAAAGCCTTTTTTCAGAAGAATTTTCAGCATTTTTATTGAGAAGCGATTCTTTTTAATTCGATAGTTCTCCCGTATGGCCGCGACATATTTAACAGCAAAGGGACTTAGTGCCGAGTCAAGCGCGTAATGCGCCTCTTCTTTTACGGGGCGTTGGAAATACACGCAGTCTCACTAATGATCGTGCACATTCGCGATAGGACACAAGTTGACGATCTTTTCATAATGTTCATTTACTACAATTGTGATACTTGATGCATACTTTATGCAGTCTATTGCGTTTTGATTGAAGGTGCTAGATTAATTTTTGAAAAAGTAGTTAATTCGTGAAAAAGGAGGTAATAATGAAGAAAACAATGTATGAAAATAAATAAACTCCAAGTAGCTACGAAGTGCCATGAAAGTGGACAAAGAAATATTAAATCTATCAAAGTTGGCATCGTTTCGATACAATTCAAATAGTTTTTTCCTATTGCGTAGTTTTTTTGCCACTTTTAGGCTACAAAAATCACTGCAACATTTTTGAAGATCTTTATTAGGATTCCATAACGTCGACTTTAGGGGAAAAGAAAAAACGTTTAGATAGTTGTAGAAAAAAAGGAATGAAAACCTAAGAAGAGTTTTCGTTGCATTTCAACGATGAAAAACTTCAACACCATTAGAAAATACGCTGCAGGGAGCGAAATACGAGGTTGGATATCGCTATCAAAATTACGATTGAACCAGAATTTTAGCCCGAACATGCCCGTGCGAGTCAATAAATATCATTGAGCTAACTGAAAATATTGCCGATTTTAAAACACCCTTAGCTTGAAGACAAATATTTACCATCCGAGTGTATACGCAACAGTTATTTAATGGTATAAATTTAACAATATAACCCGGCTCACATCCAGGGGAAGAACGGCAGTCAAAGAAAAAAGTCAATTGGTGCTTTTACCTCGGATACGATCGAAAGGAGAACTCGGCTTCGGATGTATTAAACTTCCGATACGTAAAACGTTTTTTCTTTTCTTCATTTACTCTTCATTTCCACGTATATTTTCACGGAATTGTAGAACACGAGTACAAATTTTACTTAAATTTTATCGGTTTCCACGTATTGCAATCCATTGAAAAGTTTTTTTCTTTTACGATTCGCCGTTTGCAATGTACAAGAACGATGCAGTGGACTGCTCCGCAAAGAATACTGAAAAATATTATATGCACGGGGCAATTAAGAATATTTTATTGAATTATTTGCCGCTTCTGAGATTCTCCGATAGAGTTGAAGTTTGTTATGTTCTTTCTTATGTTCTTTATTATCCGAAAACATATTTTGCCGATTTTTCGTATACCGCTAAATAAGAATCCTTAAAAACGTTGGCGTCATTTTCGAGGATTGAATCTGGTCAAAGGAAATGTGGGAAACAAAAAAAATCATTTTCATTGCATTCCAACGATACAAATTTCGACGTCATACCCCCTGGCCCTTCTTGGTATTCCGAACTACGAAACGTTAATAGCCATGGAAAAATTCACAACAGAGTTCAAAGATGCAAATTCAAAGCGAAACTCGTCTCCAATCCAACGAAATTTATCGGGCTCGAGAAAAATTTGATGGAAAACCACAAATTATCTATGATGTTGCGCCTCCATAAAATGCTGGATTATACGTAAGTCGGGAATACGCGAGTGTGCACGGGCATATATGTTTCTGAGACTGCAGTCCCTGTTCATGTTGACTTTTTTTTTGCTGGGGCGATCTATGCGCAAGCGTTGAAAACAAAAAAAGGAGATTACAGAACGTAGTTCTCAACTGTTCGTCATAAGGGAGGACACCGCTGTGACGGGCCGAAAAATATCGTTTTTCCGAGTTTTTTTTGTCTACCACTTTTTTATTTTGGATTTGGAACAAAAGGTGTACGTTATTAAGCATACATCAAAGTTATTTCGTATAAATTTTCATTAGGGAAATTACAAATCAACAACGTTATTTAGGTATAATAAAGCCTCTGTATCAAAAATGCGGTCCAACGACCGGATCGATAACTTGACAGTGGTTGGTATGAAAACTGAAAATAAACATGTTTCATCATCTATACAAATGTAGTTCTCGTTGTACGTAGCAGTTCTACGCAATAAAAATTTCACGACATGGCGGGTGTTGAAAAAAAAAGTGTAATTGTGACGAAATTTTTTTTTCTTATATTCGGGGGCTTGAAAAATACTAAATTTAAAAAAAACGGCTACGTACAACCGTTGCTACCGCAGTTATAGAAATTTCGTTTTTTTTTTTAAATTGAAAATCGGACAATTATAGCTAGAGTTGTGATTCCGGCCAGGTCGAGAAACGTCGTTTCGAGAAAACGCGATAGAAAATTACAGTAGGTACGTAAATCGTTGCGCTACCTGCTCCCACTGAGTCGTCTGTAATTTGGTGAATTTTTAATATTCTAACTTGAACATTTATTCACATATTCTCGAATATGTGTACCTTGAGAAAGTGGGAAAAAAAAATTTGTTGACTCGTCGCAGTGGTCTCCCGCCATAATAGTAATGGCAACATTAGACTGATTTGAATTGTGCCATTTCCAATGTCGTTGCATCTACATTACTCCGACATAAACACACACACACACATACACGCCTATAAACCCACGTATGATATATATATATATATATATATATGTATGTATATACTGCAGTGTCAGTGACACGGGCATATGTGTGCTCGGCCTACCGTGTTGGCTACCCTTGACTCCTTGCCCTCTCTAACTCCGTGAGTCTGTGAATTCCGGTGTCAGCATTGCGCTATCTTTTGGTTATAGCACCGTTACTATTTCCCTCGGGCGAATATCTATTTAACCGAGGCTGGGCATGCTTCTCCAACTTCAAACTCTGACTAATCGATTTTTTAACGAGCCCACGAAAATCTATGAATAATCATCGCTTCAAGATCACATGAACAGGTGTATCGATGAATTACGGAAAAGAAAACAACATATCGAATGTGGCATTTTATTTTACAACTCTAACGAATCTGCAGCCCAAATAAAAATTTAACTGCGTATTTCAATTGAAGTTGTATCATTTTTTAAAATTGAATTCAATTAAATTTATGACTACGTTTTTTTATCGTTCCAAGATGACCGACCGACAAAAGAATTTGCGGATTTTTGTAACAATGCCTCTGGCAGTACGACAAAACGTGAGATGTAGGGTAGAATTCAGCCGAAAGAAAAGATCAACGGTAATCGAATGCAAATTCAAATGGGACGTGCACTCCTCTTCTTATATAGAACTATTTTCCAAATGGATTATACGCCTGGGAGCTATTTCCATTTTCCCTTTTCAGTACCCATATACATGTATACGTATGAAACGCAATAATGTGTGTGTGTGTGTGTGTGTGCAATTGTCAAAGCTAGTGGGTTTAAACACCAAAAGCGTGCCTTCGTACGTGACCAGTTTACAAATTAATCGAGTACATGGCATTGCCACACGGTAGGCGTCATACGGGCTAATATATGCGCGCCTATATTCCCAAAACCTTTCGCTTGGAGACGTGTCTAGTCAAAAACACTGCGGTGTAATTCGAAAAATCCTGAGCTTTAATAAAATGTCAATTCTTCCGGAGCTGCTGTGGAAAAGCAGACCTTCGAGGTCTCAATAAATATGGGCATAATTTAATTCTTCGGAGACAAACGGTATCTAGAAAAAGTGACACTTAATAATGACGGTCGTAGCACGAGCATATGGAGAAAATAGTTGACATTTTTATGAAGTATTTTCTCTATGTGCTCGTGCTGTGATCGATATGATTGAATATATAAAAAATATATTTAGACGGGTATATAATATATTAGTCAAATATTTTTATATATTATATACATATGTACATATATTTTTCATATTAAACATTACTCATATCAAACTAGAATATTAAAAGTAAAAATGTATAATATTGGTATATTTTAAAAAATAAGGCTTTTCTTTTATTTACCCATTTTCGCGTTACACGAGAACTCTTTGAATTTAATTCCGTAGTAAGGCCCTTTTATGTCGGAACAGTGAAATCTGCTTACGGACGTGTGTCGCTTGCAAAATATACATACGGCTCGTTCGGAACACGCAAACGCTCCGCGAGTCTCGCCGACTCTTCTTTTTACGTAAATGATAAATCACGATCGAAAGTATATCAACACGCTAAACGATTTTTCCGCCTGAATAACGATTACTCGGCTGTTCACTCGGCAAGAGAAACGTTGTGGTAGAACGAGAGAGGGAGAGAGAGGGAGAGAGAGAGAGAGGACGAGAGCGGGGGAAGGGGGTGTAGATAATACGATGAAATATCCGGAAGAAAAAAAGTGCACGCAGACACCTGTAGCCATTGCTAATTGGAACGAATCGTTTCATGCAACTGGAATAAAATAAGAATCATAATAATAATAGCAACGAAGGAATGAGTTAATCGCCTCGTCTCGATTCCAATCGAGGCTTATTGTTTTTTTCTTTTGTTTTTAAAAATGTTTTATTATCTCGCACAAGTTCATAAATCATCTTGCGAATTCGTCATTATTTTTTACTCTTGATCGAGCGCGTCCTTATGTTCGAGGAAAACTTTTGTGAGACTAATTTGTACGTTGATTCAGTTTGATTATATTTATTTTAACTTTTTGTTTTTCCTTACGGCCCGAACGCATGGAATGCTCGTGAAAATATTGCGTCGATTTGTTTTTCGTCAAATGTAGAGTGTGTAAGAGAGCAATTGTGGATGCTTCAGTTGTGCACGTGAGTATCGCGTTTCGTCTTTCTCGTGCCTCATCGAGCACGCGGTTCGATTGTTTGTTCAAGTATAGGCGAGCCTAGTACCATTTGTATTGTGGATTCAAGTGTCGATGTTCCCTCGCAAGGGGAACGAGTACTGGAGCCTTTCAGATTGGACAACCCTGTTATATATTCGATCTCGAGGGATTATCGCGTGGGAACTAGGGTCGTTCAGCCAAGAAAGAGTCTCGTGGGATATTCGAGGGCAAAACCTTGTTACCATTTTTCAAGGGTCGGCATAAGCTTGGGGCCCCAGAAACAGGTCGATTTTCTTTTTTTTTTCTCGTGAGAATATTGGGATGACAAAGGTCGGGATTCAATACATAGTTTTGCCAAGTTTAAGTTTTTTTTTTAATTTTCATTGAAACTTATTAATGAACAATGACGTTATTTATTATTGAAACAAAAGGCCGCTGTTGCTGCATGGCCAATCGGTCTAAGTGGTTTTTTCAAATAGGGTGATCTGAGATGAAAAATAGAAGAGCGTACTTTTTGTATAATAACAAAACTGTCGGATAACCGGATGCATTATTGAATTTTTGGTACTTACGATTATGAAAAGATGTAGAAGTAAGCTCAATCTTCGACAAAAAAAACAACTTCAATCATGGGTTATTATAAAATTGATAAACATATGAAAAAATCATCCGGTCGTACGATAGAAAATGTTATCAACTATGCTCCGTCCGAATTTAAAATGAAACGGACGAATAAATGTTGAGATGCCTACGTTTCATAAAATATAGTTTCGAGAAGAAGGAAAAGAAAAAAAGGGTCAAGTCAGTGGGCGATCTGATCGTTCACAAAAATCGTCATAATTCGAATGATTTATATATTTTTTACAAAATATTTATAGCAAATTTACGCTAAGAACCTAGATTATAGAATTATGTAAAAAACTTTTTTTTTTTTTTCGAAATTTCAAACTTCTTCGGACCCTCTGAGAAACACATATACCGTTGGGCCGTAAAAACTTGAGAAATTCGCAAGCTGTGTCAAGTAGAACTGGACTTGACTCATTTGTGATATAAAAAAATGTTCAAGGTATGATTGTTTTCAAGGATGTACATGTAATAATGAAAAATGATACACGAAGAAAAATTCTTTGTTGAAAAAACGGTGTTTTATTAACATCTACTAAAACATTTATTGGCCTTGTAGAAATGATTATGTTCGAAATATCGAGTATTTACTTCCATTGAGTGTTAATCTTCATTAAATCATTTGTTGGAATCAAACGAATGTTTGACTAGAGTATTTATTTGTAGCCTTACTGATTTGTTCCACTCAAGTAAATGTTCAGTAACCGGAAACAGGAAACCTGCAGTGCATCACGTCCTTAGCGGGAACGTCGTATTGTGCAGTGTTTATATTATGAATCATTCAATACAAGAACTTGGTTATTTCTTTTTAAATCCAGTTATTTATTTCATGTTGAAGTCATCATTTCAATGCCGCTGTTTTGTGGTGATAAGATTTGAAATTTTGTTTGACAACAGCAGAAGCGAGAATATTTATTGACGGAATTTCATTTCCAATAAAGTAGTCGAACTCGAATTAATCAAGAATCAAACGTACGTTTTCCCATTCGAAGCAGCATCGAAGTTGAATTAACAATTTCATTGCAACGAAGAAAAAAGTTCATATGACCTAAACAAAATGTTATCAGTCACTACTGAGGCATCAATTATTATTCTATCAATCATCAAACGTAGCAAGCCCAGCTAAAAACAAAATTTCATTCGACTCAAGCAAGGCATTTCTCTCGTTGCCGAACTGTCTCAAGTTCAGAGTACAAGTGATAAAGACAGATCTATTTTTTGGCGCATTCAACGGGCTAATGCCGTAAATAAGATAAAAGAGAGTATCGACTGCATCGATCTATTACCAAGTACTCTTGCAACGAAGGGCTTTGACTGCGACCGTGAAACGAATTGACATAACGATAAGCGGGGCGGAACAGAGAAAACCGAAGTGTCAAAATCTCGTAGGAAGTTGCGGATAATTTTTTTTCTCTCGCATACGAAGCCACGAGCTTTTTGAAATTTCCCGGGTTGACCCGTGAAATCTGAATAAAGAACAAGTTCCGTTTGTTACCCGGGTACAAATTGTGACGCACCTTGACAACCGTAAGCCAACCTTGACACTCTTTTGAGCTCGTCTTCCCCGATCCGTTGTTCGTTTCGAGAGGGTGCACAACGGTCATAACGTTTTTTGCTCCGTATACTTTAATTCGTTTCATCTTTCTCCTATTCTTCTTCCATTTCTCACGGTCTCTTTCTCTCCTTTCCTCCCTTTCTCTCTCTCCCTCCCTCTCTCTCTCTCTCTCTCTCTCTCTCTCTCTCTCTCTCTCTCTCTCTCTCTCTCTCTCTCTCTCTCTCTCTCTCTGGACCACATGGGACGAATTCTCGGCGAAGCCGCGGGAACGATTTTTTTTCTTTTTCTTCTTAAAATAGATCGCTGCACTGAGTTCTTGTACCACAGGGGCTCCTCTGCCGACGTATATGCACGGAATAGGACGATATATTACGTGCACTCAAGTCGGGAGGGATAAAATGAATGCATGTATAAACCACCTGGGAAGCCACCATTTTCCACGTATGTGTGTTCGTGTTGCGGCTGCGGAAAGGGGCCACGGATGAGGTTATCCTGTCTTAACCCCTGCACTTCTCGAACCTGCACCCTTCCCCACAATCTCAACCATGTTTTTGTCAGGCCACGTAACATTCAATGCGGTGGCTGGAAAATGTCAATCGACCCAATCTCATGATGGTTTCCTCTCAAAGACACCATTCGACGAAAACTATCTATAATTCAATCCATTTCCGACAACAGCTCGCGACAGAGAACAATTCCCTTCGTTTCATCGCGGCAATGAGCTAGACATTTCCTCAGCGTAAACGTGGAAAAAAACAGGCGTAAGAAACAAATATTCCAACTATTTTATTTTGGCTCGCGCACCCAGGGAAGGATAATTCATTTTTTAAGTCCGAATGTAATGGAAAACGGGCTACCCTTGCACTGAGCACGCGATTCAAAGGTGCAGTGTGATAAAGGGATTGAAGAGCCCTACAAAAAAGCCGAGGGTCTGCGGAATATAATTAAGGCGGTCGTATAATTAGGGTGTTATTCAAGCTCAGGTAGAAGCCCCTAATTCGACTCAACAAAATCATTGTTGGGGTTCCTTAATGTCATTTTTCACAATAACCTCTTCGTTCTCGTAGTTATTGAGGATTTCAGCCAAAAAAAAGTTAGAAATAAAAATGCTTATTTAAGAAATCCGGACCAAAGTATATTACTCAACGCTTGCATAAAAAGATGTTTGATATACGATGTGAGACATTCTCTATAAAAAAAAGTTCATGAAGAGTAATATAAAATGACGGAATTGTGTGATTGGTCGGTGTGCGTGTGCGCGCGCGCGTGTTTGTGTGTGTGTGTGTGTGCGCGCGCGCGCGCGGAGGCGACGGTAGCAATCGAACTTGTTCGGTTCTTTCAGACCAGCTTGGGTTCATTTTTTTCGGAATCCGATTATATTTTCTTCGTTTTGTTGATACAATTGGTTTTCGCGGTAAGTTTCCCATGCGGACTCTTTGGGCGTGACGATTGGCGAATTTTGCGACACTTTTTCCAACGAAACTGTCGAGATATTGAGATGAAAGCCGGCTCTGGATCTGCCAAAATCCTCTTAAAAAAACTACATTCCCGTGTAGAAATTTGAGTCGGGAAAAAGTATTGCCCCTAATCTGCCTTTCCGAGATAATATTAGGATCTGGTCGGGCCTTCCACCCTGGAATAGGTTCGCAATGTAACGGGTTTAAGGTTAGGTCCCGATCCGCTGTTCCATTTCTTAGGAACTGATGAGGAACCGCCCGGGGAACAAGCGGAAAATGACCAGGAAAGTAGTAGGGTGTAGATTGGGAACTGATCAGGAACGGGCCGGAGAACAAGCAGTAAATGACCAGGAAATGTCGATAAAACCAACCTCAAAATTACTTTTGTTGATATATAGAGGACAAGAAAAGTGAAGAAAAAAAATTAACCTCGGCGTCGTACTATAGATATTAATAATTCACCGTGATAATGTGATTACATTTATTGTAATTATATCCTCCATCATATCAGCACATAATTTTCGTTGACTATCATAATTTATTCTTTATGATAGCATTGTCAGGCGTCGATTATTCTTAAAGAAAATAATATGATGATAAAACGGAGTATCCAATTACAATAAATATAATCATATTATTACATTCAATTATTAATATCTTTGATGACGCAAAAAGTATTATTGAATAATAGGTTGGGATGTAATATTCAGGAAATGGCAATGTTCTCCACAGGAAAAGGTTTTGTGATGTTCCTAGTTTGTTCCACAAAAGGGCCCGGTTAGGTAAATCGGACGAGGCAAGCCAGGCCTGGACCAGACGTCAAGTCGGGAATGCCCGGTTACATTTCTGCACCGGTTTCAACTAGATTCGCTCTTTCGTTTCGGCACTTCGGAATATGGCCACACCCAATTGGGTTGGAAATTTCTCGTAGATTTTGTTTGCTTTTTATAAAGTAATTTGAAGAAAAAAAAGGTTAAGAAGGCGATAACTTATAGATGGAAGGTTGCACAAACACGCGCAGTCTGTGAGAAAATACACCAAAAGCAGAATCTCTCGCTTCACGTGCGAACAACGTTAAAACTTTCGCGGAGATTAACGAGAAAAATACGTCAAGAGTCGAGCATATGAGGGTAAAAAGTGACCGAAACGATTAGAAAAACTTTCCGTACTCCGCAAGCCACATTTACCAGGACTGACTTCCAATCATATTTTCCCCCATCAAGTTTGTCGCGGAAGCAATACTTAAATATTTTCTCTCGACAATTCTTGCATCGCTTCCTATCATTCGCAAAAGCCAAACGAGTAAAGTTAGTTTCGAACAAAGTAGAGTTTCATTTCGATTTCTAATTTCGATAAGCTTTACAAATCTCCTATGAGGAAAAAAAAAACATTGCAACAAAATGCTGCAGTTAAAAAAACGTGCAAAAACGAAAATCATTATTGAAGTTGATACTAGGAAAATATTGAAACGACTCGGTTTTTTCTTTTCCTTTTTCTTTCTCGATTCTTGCCGATCACGTTATTAGTGATCGGCGATTCATTAATTTTTTGGTAAATTAAAGTGTATTTTTCAACGAATGCGACTGATTTTTCTCCGTTGCATTTTGCATAAAAGCAAATGAGATGTTGATTTGAAAAATGTTTTTGTTTATTCCTTGAAAGGGAGGGCGAGGGCGTTGGTGGCCGTGCCGCGTCCGGGGGTGGGGGAGGCGGCGGTGGCAGAAGAGCACCGAGTCTCCGTCTCGTAAACGGTCGAGCAACAACGGGAGTTGGCCTTCACACGAGCAGCACAGAATCCGTCCGTTCACCCCATCAACATCTCGGCCAACAGAACAACAATAACAACAACAACAACATCAATTGTTACGCCGCCAACAATACATCGGGAAACAATCATCCCAGGCTCAACAAGGATGACAGTATCAAGATCAGCATTGAGAACACCAACACCTGTACGGACAGCCTCGTCACTGCTCTAGACGACGAGACCCTTCTCATCACTGACTTCCTGGGGGATACAGGTCAGCAAGTATATCGCTTACTTTACTTTCATCTCTTGCTCCGAACTATTTATACAACTCCTTTTCATCATGTTCGCCAGGCTCTGCGCACCATGCCTCATGCCTTCCCGTGACTACACAACTATCAGACAATAACCGTGACAAAATAACTTTTAACAAAAAGTCCAAAACAAACTCTTTTGTTGGGACTTGGTACACTCGCAATAGCTGTTTCGTCGCAGTCATTTCTTCCAAGTCATTATTGCTGAGGTACTTGGACGCGTTTCCCCATGATCAAAAGACGAATAAAACAATCTTTAAACAATTATGAAGAACGCCCGAGTGTCAGGTTGCAGTGAAATACAATGTATGGTGTTCGGTATTCAATTATTTTAAGGAGGTTGGGGCGTTGGCCACAGTCCAAGGTTAAATTGAATTAAAAATACATGTTATTGTTTAGACTATACTGAGCCTGTGCGAATTTTTTAATCTTTTTCCACCACCAAACACCAGAGATAAAAAATCGTTTAATGTATGTCATTTAACGTGCGGTTAGATGGGCAAGACTTTCGCACTAAAGGTTATGTAATTTTTTTTGTTATTTAGCACCCAGATAAACCATTTCTAACAACGGATTAACGCAAACTGAACCTTTGCAAACATTTAGAAAAAAAAAAGAATCCTCATCTTGCCCATCGTAAACGTGGGGCCAATAAGCTCGCGACGTAGATATAAACATGCATAATTATAAATTACTCAAAATTTCGTTGTAAATTGTATAAAACATTTGTTGTCGTAGTTTTTTCATAATAATCCTCGATAATGTTATACTTTTTCAAGATGGTATTAACACAAAAGTTTTTCTACTTTACGTAATAAAAATATTAAAAGGCATAATTTTGCCCTTTAATGATATATTTTTAAAAATAGCATATACAGAATGAATCTGTACCTCGTATGCATTCTTTGAGGTTCATTGAAAAAAAAAATTAATAAACCGCCATTTGAACCATCAACTGAAGCGCTCCAACCTCCTTAAATGATACTTTCTAGAGTCGAAAAAATTGTATGACTTGTTTGATTTGTAAAAACTTTGTCGACATTTTTCAAACATGGTAATTTGGATAAAATTGCGTTGAGTTTGGTATTCTCCGGTAACTCTATTCCACAACGAAGATTTATATTGATCGAATGCACTTCAATAACGCCACACGCGATTTTTCATATATTTTTTCTCGCTTATTTTCCTTGAACGGACGTTACGGAGATACTTTACGGTCTTGCATCGTTGGAATGCAACAAATTTCTTTTGTTTTTTTCATTTCTTGATTTTTCGAAGTATCCAAAACTTCTTTTGCCAGCTTTTCATTGTAGGTATCTAACAAGGAATCCAAAAAAAAATACCTCCAACTTATTTTCCTAGTCTACAATAGATCAACAATAAGAAATTGAAGAAACAAACAAAACAAAAAGCTAGGCTCGCGTTGGATTTCAATAACGCAAATTTCACTATCATGATATTATGAAAACCCCATTGAGAAAGTCGACATAAATCGTGACCCCTATTTACACGCAAAATAAAGGACTTGCGGATGCTTCGTTCGGGAGCTTTCGAAGTTGCATCTTAAAAGATGAATGGCAATTGAAAATATTCAACTCAAATTCTGATTCACAACATCGTTCTGAAAATATATATATATATTTTTTTTTCAAAGATGGTAAAGAACGATCGGAAGGAATAATTACCGATGGCAGGCGTTGCGATTCTTAGACTGTCACTTCAAGTGCGATTCGCCGAGCAGGCTCCGCAATAAATCATAATTGATACTGGATGATGCGAGCATTCTCTTGCGTTCGATAATTATTCCTATCACGTATACGTGCATACCATTATGTAGATACGTGTGTGCGTAAAGTCAATACATTTTGTATCCTGCGAGGCTTCCATTATGTCGTTTCGTTCTGTAATTATGAGCGTATGAAGTATTAATAATACCAAGACGAGTATGACAATGAAGAATGTTAATTCTCTCTCGTAACGATGGATGTCAACGGATCTATAGTTACAAAATTAAGGAGTTGTATACGCTGGCGCGAAAAATCATCTGGAAGCGTCTATAACAATATTCGCGCTTTCAAGTCGGATGATATGAGCGTCCGGAAGTTTTTTTTTTTTTTGGCATTCCACATATTTTTAATTGAACATGTAGAGATTCAGTGTCTCATAGGATGATATACTCTCTGAGGTTTTTATTGTCGCTGAATCTTAATCTGGCATTATTTTTGTTCAATTCAAAGTGGCTGATAAAATATCGAAAACCGAATATTTATTTGTCATCCAATTCGCCATGTTTCAAATACAATATAAAATCGTGATTCAATAATTATGAAAATTCTGAATTAAGATTATATATTATTAGACCATTTCATTTATTTCCTCAACGGGTTACACCTAGCTCGTGGACGGAAAAAAGGAATTTTTGTGAGTTTTTTTCTGGAAAATCGTGTGCGGGCATAAACATGTTTTTCTTGAGAAAAAAATTCATATTTTTTGTATTCAAAGATATTAATAAATGTCGTCCATACAATGGTGTGTGCAGACTTCAGGTCGTTTTGAAAAACGACCTTCACGGTGACCGCTGCTGCTCGGAAACAAATCATGCAAAATAAAGAAATGTAACGCATCTAGTTTTTGCATGTAATTATCTAGTGCTTGGACTAACAATTTAATAAAATATTGATTTTTTGGAAAAATGGTCACTGTCGAAGGTGAAAGTATCGGTTTTCGGTAAAAAAAACGCTGTATTTCCGTTGATGAAAAAAAAAAAAACGCGTAAAGAAAATTCCTCTTTCAAAGCATTGCTTTTTGATACGTAAAATAAGCTTGTAAAATTTGAAGTTGTTCGATGCAGAGATTCTTTAGATATCGTGGTCATCGATTTTGAAAAAGTAATTTTGAGAAAATTTCGTTCAAAGCTCACCGGTTGGCGGAACCTACCCATAACTTCTCTAATTTTAAACGGATCGTCTTGAAATTTCTAGAAAATATGCTTGAAATCTTATATTTTCGAGGATCCGTCGAAAACCAAAAAGCGATGGCTTAAAAAAATTCAACTAGGTATGAAAAATGTCAACTAGGCCCCTAAAATCCAACGATTTATCACACCGTTTCCCGTCATATTGAATTCACGATCCTGAATTGTTGAAATCTCTACACATATTTTGATTCAAGTGCGGCTGAAAGCTCCCCTTTTATTTTTCAACGGACATAATTAATTCGCCATTTCAGATTACAGAAATCAAAGAAATAACAAAAAAATTGCACTCCAAATTTGGATTAATGACTTCGAAGGCGGTTAGAGACGTTTTGCTAATCCGGATCTTTTTATCCTCACTTTACGTTTATGAGCGTATGTTTTAATTGACCAGGCATGCGATAAATATTGACACCATTTTTTTTTGTTCACAATACAACATTTGTACTATCCATAAGTAGTATTTTTACACCAGCTGCTGGGCGACGAATGTTTACCATTTCCGAATGTCGGAACGAACAAAGCTCTGATTCAATTACTTTGAGAAAATTCAGATAGGACTACCTGAGCCTTTTGTCGCTTTAGGTCTAACGCGATTTTAAATAAAATAAGAGTAATAATCCTTCATCTTTTGCATCGAGGAAATGTGAGAGAAGTCATCGACTTCGTGTCGAGAACAGAAATGCACGTTTTAACGAAATATTCTGTTGAACTTTCCTCTTTTTCATTTGGTCTTGGTCGGATTTTGAGCTATAAAAGTTGGTTCCGCATCCTCCAGGGTCTCCTTCGCGTATACAATCTCCGTCCTGAATAAAATAAATTCAAAAACGTATCTCGGCTCAAAGAAACGAGTTTGCCGATTCGGTATTAAATTATGGATGATTAATCGTCATGTTTCGTCAATGTATAATATTTTTCATCAACAACTCAGTGTCTTGTTTTTCTTTTTTTCGCCTCTTCATTCGTAACTAAATGTATAGCCGTAACTCGCAGGTCATATATCAATCATTTCGTCTTCGAAGTTCATCGTATCAAGTAATAAATATTAATATTCATCCGATTATTCAAAGCTCCGTTGAATACTTTCGTAAATTATGTTCTGTGTGCAAAAAATCCCAAGCAGGATTATGCTAATTCAACGTCTATTTCTCGCCCACATTTGCCCAGCCCATTCAACGAGAATACATAATAATATCGTATCGGGAATCCGGCTTTATACCGGATCCTGGCCAATCGCTTCAATTTCATATCGCACTTGTCTAGATCTGCGTGAAAGACCATACGATTAACAAAAATAGTTTCTTTTTTTTTTAAATAGAAATACCAGATTGAAACAGTGCGGATACAATAATGTTCAAATAATTGACGATAAAGAAAATACGAAGGTTCATAATTTGATTCGATTATTTACATGACTGATATTCTTGTATTTTAATTATTATTATTAAAAAAAACAGAATCGCCTCCATTGATTAACCAAAAAACCATCACAAAATTCAGAGAAGATTTTTCTCCAAGTGTTGTATACCTATACTCGAAAATCTTTCCCTGCTCTTCCACTTTTCCTTGATTGAACGAGGCCAGGGTTGTTTCAAAGTTTTCGATTAACGAAAGCGAAGGGCATTGTAAAAACTTCTCGAGGGTTCGGGCTTTCCGCTTTGTTTGGACATTTGAAGGTATCGTTACAGTTTTACGATTGGTATAAAAATGAAAAATAAAAATAAAACAGAGATAGAACGTCGAATGTACGCGTGCACTGCTACAAAGATGACCTTCGTAGGCGATCTTGTTACCTCTCGCGAGAACACGGCCTTAAATTCTTGCTGACCCCGATCGCAAGAGGGTTTGCCCCTTAACATTTTCATCCGGCCGCGAGACCCCAGGCCCTTTACCCGGAAGTCTATAATAAGCCTAGACCTATTTGTTTGAAACGCGTTTATCTCTCGACGGATATTTTTTATCGTACAATAAAACATATCCACAATATCGACGATAAGCATGATCTGAAAATAAGCCTGAAATGTATGCAAGCCTCATATTTTTATCGCGAATCATATTGAAGGCTTCACACGAGGAATTCCGGATGCAGTTGCAACTTTTCTCCGTATCATTAAAATTCCGGACCCACTCTGTGAGTTGTAATTGCCAATTCATTAGCACTGCACCAATTGAGGAAGATCTCAGTCGAAGGATCCAAAGAGAAAAGTGTGGTTAGCCGTAAAATGAAATCGGAATGTTTTCCAGTGGAGCATTAGATTTTTCCCACTCCTAAAACCACATATGACCACAAAGACATTCAAACTCCCTTAATCTCCTCTTCCTTGGAGGCGAGGCCTCGACTCCCGTAATGTCGAAACTCTCCTCAGATCGCTCGTGGATGTGGTCACGGACCTAAAGCAAAACGAGGAATCGAGCGAACAATTCCTATTGCGAAGAGGCGTGATCACAAATGTAACGTGTCTCCTTGGAATTTTCAGGCAACGAGATGAATTACAAAGGAAGCGGCAAGGTCCACTTCGGGGTCGACGATGTCTCCCTGTACGGGACTCCGAAGGAGGAATTGGGGCCGGGCCTACCGGGCCAGGAGGTCAAACAGAGCTTCATCAGGAATCAGCTGCAAGCGTTGTTCCAACCTACGGACAACAAGCTGGCGATGAAGCTCTTCGGCAGCAAAAAGGCCCTCATGAAGGAACGAATAAGGCAAAAGGCTGCCGGTCACTGGGTCATACATCCTTGCTCCAGCTTTCGGTGAGTCTATCGTATATTTACCCGAAACACGGCTCAATGTGTTTTTTGTCTGCTGGCTGAGATCAACATATAGAAATCACGCAACTGTTTCTCTTTACCGGATGCAGGCGAAGAAGAAGCAATATTCCGAGCTCTTGATTCGGCCAGAGATTTGTCATAAGTCATTTGATGTTCACAATCCTCCGCGATCATTCGGCTATTTATGTGTTAGAATTTACTTTCGCTTGATTTTTCACACGGTTGTCTATTTGGGTCGCGACGAACGTAAGGACTATACAGGAATTATGGCTTTCTCATCCTGACGATGAGGCCCAAAGATCATTAGAATTAAACCCTCGAATTGAACCAGCCCATCGGCACAGGCAGATTCACCTCCATTCTATCACGGAAGAAATACTCTTGTGTGTTTGCCAACAATATCAATCCTATCCCCCAGGCAGGGACAGGGTTTCGTGGAAATACATATTTTTGAAGCCTGGATATACCGTATGCACGAGATCTCTCGGGAAAAGCTTCCGTGTCCGTAGGTGAGCAGGAGAATGGTCGGTACTCTGTGTGTGTCGTGTTATATCGATCCTTTCGCTTCGAAGTTGGTCACTCGAGAGATTCCCGGAGTCTGGGGATCCACCAGGGGGCTTTTTCAAGGGATCGACCTGGCGAGCCTGCGGAGCTTGCAGGCCTGGGAGAATAGCCTGCATAAATATAGTGTATCTGGATATGAATTGCCCACCTGAGTCACGAGTAGAGTAATCAACCTGACAATACACTCGAAAAATGAACGACTCGAATTACAAGTTTTGTCTCGCCCACGGTGAACAACATTAAATTCTGATTGTTTCGACGTGTACGCCGTCATTTGATTGACATCCATAATCATGGACATGTACAACGGCAGGCTCATTGCCTAGAAGCTCGAACGAGCTTCACGAGTGTCAGCTGTAAAAATAAACGCTTACACGTCTATTTTCATTCCTTTTCAATTATGTTCAACGCTTATGAAAGTCCAGGCATGCTGCACTGAGAAAAAATAATCGTCGAATGTGCAAAATGCATTTTGTTGTCTCGAAATTTTGTTGTTTTAACGGTTGCTCAGACATGCTAAATAAGCAGATAGTTTAAATGTATCTTTGGTTACTGCCCAACTATACTGTTTTGTTATGTTAATCAAAAATCAAGTTGAACGTATTTAAAGATACAATTTTGCTAAACCAACTGAGTTTTGGATGGATGAACGAATTTTTTTTAGTGTGGCCAATGCCGGGATTGGAATTATCTCGGATATTGATATTTGTGCAGGGCGAATGGGAGTATCAAGTCACATGTAGGGATGTTCCGATACTAGTAAATATAAGTAAAGTATCGATACTTTCGTTTCGATACCAAGTACTTATGGTATTGATACATTCTTCCGATACTTGCTTGGTATCGAAACCAAAAGTACTTGTATCGAATTGAGAAGTATTTGTATGCTGGCCGAGGTTTCAAGCCTACGCCACCGGCCGTGGTGGCGCCGTAGTTGGTCAGACCCTGGTGACTCTAGTGTCATTGGGTAATTTTAACCAATAGCGCTACTCGATTGGCATCCATTACCAAACGCAATTGGTCGAGGCTTATCGAATGTATAATATTATCGTTGTGATCTTCGGAGTCGAAATATTACGATACAAGTGAATACGAAAAAGTACTCTGTTCTTTATTTTCGATATCAAATACTTTTAGCATCGATTCATTCTAGCGATACTTATTCGACATCAAAAGAAACAAGGTACCGAATCGAATGCGACTAAGCGAACTTCACAATTTCTGAACACCATCCTAGCGAACAAATTACAAGAACGAACAATTTTTTAAACCGCTCATTGTTTACGCCGGGCTAGCAGCGCGGCGAGCGGCGTCGTTTCCATTCTCACAATCAGCTCTCTCTCTCTCTCTCTCTCTCTCTCTCTCTCTCTCTCTCTCTCTCTCTCTCTCTCTCTCTCTCTCTCTCTCTCTCTCTCTCTTCCTCTTAATTATTTTTTTCTCTTAAATATTTTCATCGATTAATAAAGATGATTCACATAATACACTTTGCAAAAAAATTTAGGGAGCAAGAAAAAAATCCAAATTTTTGGGGGATTTTCAACAGGCTGTAACTCATACAAAAATGGTCGTACAGCAAAAAAAAAGCAAATTGTAGCTCTAAGTGTCTAGTTTTCGGATCTGATTTTGAAATTTTTTTTCTGAAAATATTTTTCGAGTAATCATAAGAAAACCACCGAAAAAAAAATGTTCGAAATTTTTTTGGTTTTTTTTAAATCTACGGACGTGGAAATTTTTTTTCGACTTAACCTCTATATGGACCGGATAGCTTGTTTATTCAGCTTTAAATTGGTTTTTTAAAAATCTCTATACGAGCATTTCTCGCTGAGATATCGGTGTTTGAATGGAAAAAGATCATTTTGTCTTTGATTACCAATATCTCAGCAACCAATGATCACACAGAAATTTTGAGGTTGGTTTCAAAAACTTGAATAAATTCTCTATAAGGATTGGCAATTGAATTTTGAAAAAAAAATTTTTTTTCAATCATTACATGAATTTGAAAAAGCAACCAAAAAAGGGCTTTTTGTGGTTTTTTGGAAAATCAAGCGCCCAATCAAAAATATTGCGGAAACCACTAATGTTAAGTGTGCCTTTTACTGTTCAATATACCCACAAAAACCCTACGAAGTTTCAATTTAATCCAGCCAACCGTTTTTTTTCCCACTTGATCGAATTTTTGAAAAAATTAAAGGAGCAAGAATTTCGCTCTGAAAATGTCATAATTTTTATCAAAAATGAAAAAAAAAAATTTTTTTTTCATTTTTCTCTCAATTCTGTATTAGTCACTTGGAAAATTTAAGAAAAAAAAAAAAAAATCGAAAATTTTTGAAAAAAAATTCCAAAATTTTTGAAAAAAAAAATTTTTAAGAAAAGTTTTAAGAAAAACTGTTTTTTTTAGACACTGTTTAAATTCGCACAAAAAAATTATTGTCCCAATATTCGTAGAACGAATATTCGACTTGCCTTGGGGGTATCAACTTTTAATTTATTCAATTCATTTGTGACTAGGAAAATTAAAGTGCGGAAGAGGAAAATCGGTGAGAAAGTGAGTCGCTACATTTCTTTAATTTAGGGCCAATTGAAAAAAAAAATTAAAAAAAAAAAAAAAAATTTCAAAAATTTTGGAATTTTTTCAAAAATTTTCGATTTTTTTTTTTCTTAAATTTTCCAAGTGACTAATACAGAATTGAGAGAAAAATGAAACAATTTTTTTTTTTTCATTTTTGATAAAAATTATGACATTTTCAGAGCGAAAATCTTGCTCCTTGAATTTTTTCAAAAATTCGATCAAGTGGGAAAAAAAAAACGGTTGGCTGGATTAAATTGAAACTTCGTAGGGTTTTTGTGGGTATATTTAACAGTAAAAGGCACACTTAACATTAGTGGTTTCCGCAATATTTTTGATTGGGTGCTTGATTTTCCAAAAAACCACAAAAAGCCCTTTTTTGGTCGCTTTTTCAAATTCATGTAATGATTGAAAAAAAATTTTTTTTTTCAAAATTCAATTGCCAATCCTTATAGAGCGTTTATTCAAGTTTTTGAAACCAACCTCAAAATTTCTGTGCGATCATTGGTTGCTGAGATATTGGTAACCAAAGACAAAATGATCTTTTTCCATTCAAACACCGATATCTCAGCGAGAAATGCTCGTATCGAGATTTTTAAAAAAACAAATTAAAGCTGAATAAACAAGCTATCCGGTCCATATAGAGGTTAAGTCGAAAAAAAAAATTCCACGTCCGTAGATTAAAAAAAAAACCAAAAAAATTTCGAACATTTTTTTTTTCGGTGGTTTTCTTATGATTACTCGAAAAATATTTTCAAAAAAAAAATTTCAAACTCAGATCCGAAAACTAGACACTTAGAGCTACAATTTGCTTTTTTTTTGCTGTACGACCATTTTTGTATGAGTTACAGCCTGTTGAAAATCCCCCAAAAATTTGGATTTTGTTCTTGCTTCCTAAATTTTTTTGCAAAGTGTACTTCTACTTACTGTGTATTAATACATGTGTTAATAAACCCAAATATATTTTTCCCATTATCCCATATAGTCCCATAAAAAATTGTAAAAAGTATCGATATGAGTAGGTATCGATACTTTGAAGGTACTCATGAGTAGAATCGAATTTTTTTCCAAGTAATAGTTATGTGAGTAGGTATCGATACCTTGTGGGTATCGGAACATCCCTAGTCATATGATGAGCGGCAAGGGTTTGCGAGTGTCACTGGAGTTTCGCTGAGAGTGACAATTGTCAATTGCAGGCAATGTAATATTGAATTTCACGTCTTTTTGATTTGCTGAAATTATTTCACAATCCAATACTTTTCCTTCTTTCACTTCCAACAGATATTGTCTACATTCCTCTTTCACCCTCATCATCTCCTTTTCTCTCGTCCTCTCGCTTTCTCCGTCTCTTGCTCTCTCCCCTCTACCCATCGCCAGTAATCGCTTCATTGGCACACTCAGTTATCAGGGCAGCCTCCCAAATCTTTTACGGCGCTCGAACCAACCGAATCCATCAACGTGACACCACGTGGCAATCCAGGGATGGCACTCAACTGTGAATTCTTCAGCGAATATATTCTCACAGACCGGTGCGCTTGGACTTGGTATTGTTATATGATCTTTGGGATCACAAGATTCTCAAGAAAAGCCATTAGTTTTGGATATTTTTCGCCACCTGGACTGCACGCAAGAAACGTGGGAAAAAAAACTTTGCTGGCTCGTAAATATAGTATCGAAGTTTGCATCCTTGGAATGTAACGAAAGCTCATCTTTATTTTTTCATTTCTTCTTTTTTATTGCAATCTAAATTCTTCTTTTGCAAGTTTAGGTCATCGAACACTAATCAATATCTTTTAAAATGTTCCAGTGATTTGTGTAGCCTAAATGTGCGAGAAAACAATTTGGCGACATGAAATCAAATATTGTCGTTGCATTCCTACAATGCAAACTTCAATACCATTCGTACATATATTCTATTATCTCCGTGCTCGCTTCTTTGGACGGTCGGACAAAACCGCGTTTCCAGGGAACGTGTAACGCGCAATGGAAGAGGCAAAAATCAGACTCACGGAAAATCGAGAGTTGAGCGACCTCGTGATATCATTTTGCAATCCAGCAATGCTGAGCTCGTTGCTATGCATTGTTTCTGGAGCAAAAAAAAATATTTCTCGTACGGAGTAAATAGGAACAAGGCACGAACGTCATTACTCACCTACGTAGGTGAATATTTGAAAATGCGGAAGTATACCAAGTGCAAGAGTGAGGGAGAGAAATACAGCGAGAGAGAGAGAGAGAGAGGGAGAGAGAGAGAGAGAGAGAGAGAGAGAGAGAGAGAGAGAGAGAGAGAGAGAGAGAGAGAGAGAGAGAGAGAGAAATAGAGTGAACGAAAAAGCGATACAGACAGAGGCAGAAACAGAGAGAAGTCCTTCGGTATACGGATTTTGATGGTTGCTCATGTTTCCCCCCAATCGAGGTCATAGAAACGGATCTTCCCCAATAACATTGGCAACGCATGCGCGTGTGCACGACGAATATATTTTGCCTTCTGTTTCGTCTCAGAATAGATTTGATCGAGAAAAAAAGACAAGTCCTTCCAGCAACGTCCTTGCAATTGAAATTTATGTAAGAGGAAAACTGCTGGCTCGGACCACTTGGCCTGTATGGTGCCCGTATTTGGCCCGTAGAATGCTCCATGGATGCACCTATTATATGAGGACATTTATTCGTTGTGGGGGAAGAGCCGATCGGACCAGCCGGTTTCCTGGGAACGGGTCAATGAAATTGCAGCGGGGACACACGGTTTTGAATGTTTAATTAATGAAGCTGTTCGAGCGAAGTGCGCTCACCCGAGCTCAACCTGGTCTTGTTACAAGAGGGCAACAGACAAAGAATGAAAGATACAAAGAGAGAGAGAGAGAGAGAGAGAGAGAGAGAAGTTGCTCCGAATAGGGATATACTTATCTTTTGTACAGATATGAAATAATGCAATTTCATAACTCTCATCGATCAATGAAGTACTTCATCGAGCCAGGTTTATTTCCGCTTCTATGCGAGATGAAAATAATGAAATTACGAAATTAACTGATAATTAAACGTTCATGTATTTCGCCGCTTTTTAGTCACTCGTAGTTTTCCTCGCAGTTGACGTAAAATGCAGCCAAAATTCCGCGTGTTTGCAAACTTTCATTGGACTACTTCATTAAAGATTCATTTGATTGTAATTCGGCTGTCGATCAAGAGATGATTTGCCCTAAATTCCTGAGAGAAACGTGCGCGCTGGGGCCATTTTTCTATGCTCGTCATTTTTCATTCCAGTCTGGCTCGTTTTTTCTTACCGAGACGGTCATTAAATGTTTTCTCAAGCGAATCTTTGATTTTGCAGATAGGGCGATCCTTCAAGACTGTTTTTGAAATTATCTTTGTTTTCTTCTTTTCTCATATTCTTCTGATTCTTTGGTGCACAGACTTTAGCTAAAGTATTGACATCAAGGTCTCAGAAGAATTGGCTTTCTGCTGACTGGTTGATACGCCAGCGGATGCACGGCTAAGCAGTCACCGCTCCGAGTATCAACCGTGCACAATGCCTCGAAGGACCGCCAAAGTTGAACCCAGATCGCTTATCTACTATATATTGTCGATTTGGTACAAATATGTTATCTTTTCGCTTTATATTTGCGTGTGTGTGTGGTTCTCTGTGTGGATTAAGCGCGACGAGTTCGGGCTCGTATCCTTATCTAATTACCACATGAAATAATTTTCTCGTTTGGTTACCTCTTGTTATGCACGAAGGTTGTGCGAAGAGCACACGACACAATAATCCACGTACGTCCCTGCAAGATATTTCATTACTCGTCATGATCGAGTTCAGCTTGTCTTACAATTTTTCCGTAGCGGCAATCTGCCTGCGAAATACGTTCATGTGCATCATTCCAGACACGATCTACAAACATTCGTATTTTCTCGTAAGGCAGTAATGTTGTCTAGAGCGCTGTCTTGGAGGTGATTTTTATGATGGAATAACTGTTAAACTGTTCCAATTTTCTTTCTGTATTTTTTTACACATGTTTATTGATCCTTTAAGAATATGTCGAAAATAAGTGATAAAAAATTAATCATCGTGTACTTTTGTACGTTTGTTTACAACGTTGCGCGAAAAACGCCCCCCCCCCCCCCCCGCCTCCCCCCATTAGCAACCAGTGTTGTGGACGTTGTGTGAATGCGAAAAAAATCAATAATATTCTTAATCTGTACGAGTGTTATGATGATTGGTACCAGATTCAGCGAAAAATTGAAATTGTACATAATGGCGGTATGCTGAACGTGGCTTATCAATTTTTTCTATTTCTTGGATCATTCTACCAGTTATACATGAGTGTTTTCGAACGGCCTAAAGGCCTGACCTTTTTCAATCTTTTTCGAAGTTGGTGATGTTTTTGTATCATATATTTTACCGTATACTGGAGGTGTACGTGGTATACGGTAGACGTATATCGTGGTTGCCGACGTAGTTTTGGAAAAAGGCGTTTAACAGTTACATCTAGTAACAGTCAAAAAGAGCTCATTTTTCAGACTTTTTTTAGAACTTCGTGGTGATATCTACAAAAATTAGGTATCCAAAAAATCATACGAAGATACCTCTGTAATTTTTTCACCACCAAGAAGCACCTCTCAAAAATGTCTTTGTGGTGAGCAATGTTCTTCTGAACCACGTTATTTAATATACAAAAATCAAACAGATTTCGTTAGTACATTAATCGATCCTATGATTAATCAAAGAAAATTCCGAAACATCAATTAAAAAAAAAGGCGCGTATTCAAAGTAAGTCTTGATTTATACGAAAATAGTGGGCATTTTTCGTTCATCAAATCGAAAGTATCCGTCGGGGAAAAAAATCTCCTTCGATAAAATACTATGTTTTTACGTGTAGAAAAAGCCCAAAAAATTTCAGAAGCATCGATGCAGTCGTTTTTGAGATATTTTGCTCACCGACTTTAAAAACATACTTTCGAGAAAAAAGCGTTTAATGTTTTGAACGACGCTCCGAGCGTCCCGACGGACGTCAACATAAAGCGTATAAATCTGTCATTTTTTATCCGATCGCCTTGAAATTTTCAGGAAACATTTATAATATGATATACTCTCAAAATATATTGGTTTTGACAAAAGTGATTTTTCGACTTTTAGGAGTAGGCATAACCCCTTGAAGTTTGCTGCCTCTCGATCGCGCTCCCCGAGTGTACCTCTCACAATTTCTAAAACTTGTCTAATTTTATGAGTATCATTGAACGTTTTTCACAAACATATACAGAAAGATCTGTAGAATGATAAATTTCAAAAGAAAGTGTGTTTTTTTCACATTTCCAGACGGCAATAGTGCCTTGAGTATTTGACGAGCATGATCTCTGAAAAATCGTATCATTGACGTGTCGCTACGAAGTACAAAAGCATATCATATATCGACGTCATATCTTACAATGGGGATGATCAGACCATTTAGTTCATTATGTCGTAGTGCTCGACCGCGATACTTATGCAGTCGCATGTTTGCACTGGCCCAAATATGTCACATCGTTATACAGAGCACACTATACGCATCTGCCGATTCCCTTGTTCCCGGATAGCAATAATTCGACCGCAAACAACCGATGCACCGATCCAGCCGCGTATTTAGCTCCTGAGAGAAATGCCGCATTCTTCGGCTTGCTACACGCGTATATGACGATCGAATTATGCGTGCACATGTCTTCTGCAAAGGCTCATTCCGCACAAAGTGAGACGTTTCCTCGACGAGATGGGATGAAGAAAAAAAAAACGAATCTCGGAATCGATGGGGGATGAGATCGGACATTTTTATCAAGCTCCCTATTGCTCGAGGAAAAAACTAGCGGCAATTCGTTCGATATATGCACAATTGCTATGTGCTGAAAAAGTGGTCGATGAAATTTCCCGAACACTTGTTCCGCGAGGTTTCGTTGCAGTTTTAATCGTTATTGATTCGTTCCGGTTGGTCAACTCTTGACGTGTCGACTATTTCAGCCGGATATGCATTCGTGTATTTCGTTTAATACGTGTACATTTGTATATTCGAGGTTGAGGGATCCCGATTCGTGCAGTCTTGAATATTTCATTTGTAAAATGACGTCCAGCAAAATATACGCGTACGCGATAGTTACGCTGCGTTTCATTTGAAAAGACGTATACATTGAAGGCGAGGAAAGTGGGGATGTGTCCTCGATCTCGATCGGCGACAACGATTGCTATGCATATACATACGAATATTTCCCGTATTATCCGGCACCGCCGTGGCCGTGTGTCCACTGCTCATTCGCCACGTTAAACACACAAAAATACATACGTACACGCGTACAGATATATATTTCTGTTGGAATCGTGATTCACGAACTGGATTTTTATCGCCACGCTTCATTTAACATGCGTACTCCTCTTTATCGCGGAAACAAGTGCAACCCGCGTTTCACTCGGCACTCAAGACGCTATAGAGGGTCGAATAATTGTTCTCCACATCCCGAGAGATCTGGTTCGAATAGTTTACAATGCTTTCAAATTTCTTACAACGAATGTAAGAAAGCTTTCTGATGTGAAGTTTGAGTGGCCCAAATGCTAATAGGGAGGTTCAAACTCGATCGGCGTGATTTAGTGACGCCTTTTGGTCGAAAGTTCGTCGACAGTCCTGAAGCTTGATCGTCTCCTACAGACAGTTTTTTCATCTTTGGAGACTAAAATCTGCGGCAACCGTTCCGATGTTGAAGTGTCCCAAATGGCGCATTGAATTAAATTGGATCGGCTTGATTTGATAACGCGATTTGGTCGAATGCTCGGAGATGGTCCTGAACCTTGATCGTCTCGTCCAAATAGTTTTTTCATCTTTGGAGACTAAAATCTTCGACAACCGTTCTGATGTCGAAGTGTCCCAGTTTTTCTTGTTCAAGTACCCCAAATGCTACGTAGGATGCTTAAAATGGATGGGCTTAATTTAGTTGGATGAAGAGTCCCAGTTTTTTACGTTGAAGCGTCCCCAATGCCGAATAGGATGAAAATCGATCGGCTTGATTTGATCGAATGTTCGGAAATGGTTCTAAAACTTGAACGTTTTCTCTAGATACGTTTTTGTCGCGGAGATTAAAATATGCGACAAGCGTTCTACGGCAGAGAAAAAAAACCTATCGATTCACGGCCGTTATGAATCTTGTAATTTTTCGCGAACACGCCATTTTGAGTATGAGTTTCCGTTGCTGGCGTCATTGCCGATACACAAGGCTTTTTTATGACACATGGACCACCTCTATACATAGCGGACAAGATTAACATTGACCGGACCAAGTTGGCCCGAGAACGTACACACGCAGAATTTTCTCGGGTCAATTGAGATATCTCGCGATTGTGCTCCATCATCATCCTCACGACTCCGGCAGCCTCGTGATGATTCGCGGCTCGCAATATTGTGCAATGGTTGAGAAAAAACTGGAGCCACGTTCGTTTGTAAATATTTGAAAAATTTGTACATTCTATTGTTATTGATCTACGAACGTTCTTTCGATTACTACGTAACAAATTGATCCATTTATGGAAGCATGGCGCGTGATGTTCGTGCGGATTGCAACGAACAAGTTTATCCAGTTCCCTATCGACTATCGCAAGACTAACTGCAATTAGTGAAATCGCGCAATAAACGAGACGCACACGGGATCGGAGGATTCGGGTCGAGGAAAAGACATATCTCCAGCGTACATGTAGATCGATGTATATCGAAAACTTCACGAGCTTCGCGACTCTCTTCTCATTGCAAGTACTCACACACACCGCGGCTTCAGACTATTTTGCGAGCTGTTTCTACTTCTGTGGATAAATGTGAAAAACCAACTATGTCTGCTTTCCCTATTTCTTGAATGTATCGCGAGTCTACCAAAGGATTCTTGGCTATTCAATTCTCCTTTCCATCTTATTGTGAATATTTGTGCGGCAAGATATTATCCTGTTGAGAGACATACACCATAGCGGGATTTCCGCGGGCAACCATTTTTGGTTGCTTCAAACACCAACAACGGATCTTCCTTCGATGTTCTCAAAGTTAGCGTACAGACTTTATTTTGTCCCGCGAGTCGTTGCGATACAACGAGGAAAAGTGCATTTTTCGGAAGGGGTCCGTTATTCTATTTAAGTAGCTGAAGAATTTTAAATTTGATGTTTCCTCAAATTAAATACCATCGGAATTCTTTCCGAGTTCTTTCTCGAGTTCCGTCCAATCATCTCGTAGCGTCATCTGTTTTCTCTCTCCATACTTCACCACCGCAAAGTCCGAAGCTCGCCAATGGAATTCAATCTTGCCTGCAGCGAGTGTTTCAGCCCAGGATCGGGCTAACGAAACGAGAGAAGATCGAGACGTGTTTGTAGGTCGATACCCCTCGATACGGTGGGGAAATAAACCGATAAAACTTAAACGATGCCCCAAATGATCCGCGGTTTCGAGCACAAAGCACTTTTAATACTGCCATATAAAATGGGTTATTAGGTAGCGCGTACGCTTTCCATCCGTTTATATGGCCTTGCTAGCGATGGCTCTCCTCAACTCAACACTCGCCTTATCGCATACGAAGGTACGCGATAGGCATGCTATCCAATTATTTAGAAAGTTTTAATAAGCCCTACCACGTTTTTCCTATCTGGCCTCCTTCGCTCTTTTCCACATCTCTTGGATCTTCGCATCCAAACGAATCACGTGAATGGGTATGCGGATCCTCGAAATGGCGAAGGAACGGAAACAAAATGGAATCTTTCTTTTCATAGTTCATAAGACTTGGCGCTGATGGAAATCGAAGGAAACAAAAATTCTGCTCCCGAATGGGATGACGAGAAGGAGCATCCTCGTTTCTTGTGCCTCTTGCTGGACGTGTAATATAAATATACATATGGAGGAAATGAACGGAACTCTTGAATCGTACACTTCGGGAAGGCAACTCCTGCCGCGTGATCACGTGATCTCGCGATCTCGTTCGGGTCGCGCTGGATTATATAAACCATGTGTGTGCCCTATAAACGCGCTGAACATGTTTGCGTCTCCCCCCTCCCCACGCTCTCTCTCTCTCTCTCTCTCTCTCTCTCTCTCTCTCTCTCTCTCTCTCTCTCTCTCTCTCTCTCTCTCTCTCCCTCTCTTTCTCTCTGCGTTCCTTGTCCCATCACCATATACATTATAGAGGTTCGCGGTTGGAGCGGCGTGTGGCTCATCTCGCGTCGGCGGTAGGAAACCATTGTTTAAATTCGCAAACTACGTAATGACAGGGCAGTCCCCACAGTTATAGCACGGAGAAGCATCAAGCAGATACGAACGGAGTATACCACAGTCCGGCTCGCTTTATCAACGTGGTCCGAGCAATTTTCAAACGGACAGTTTCCGATCATGTCTGTCCATGTATTTATCCGAGAGTCAGAATATACGTTGTACAGTCAGCTGGGTACATATTTAGTACATATTTATACAGGGTGTCCCTCTTATCTCTGCCACCCGAAATACCTCGGTAATTATCGACGTCACAAAAAAATGTTTCAAACAAAAGTTGTACGGTGTGCAGGGGGTCATCAAATGCGACCAATTTTTTTGTTTTGTTATTTTGATAGAGGCGCTGACGCACAGTGAAGGTCGGCTTCACTTTTTTAAACGGAATGGTACATTTTTTTCAACCATATTTCGGAGTACCTCAAGCTGCATAAAAAACATTAGGGGGTCAAAGTCGTTCAAGGTCTATCAAGGTCAGTATCGATGATATAAATCTAATATCTCGGATCACTACCAAACATTTGGTAGTGATGCGAGATATTTAGTTTTGTATTTCATTTTAATAGGTGACCTTGAATGACCTTAAACGACCTTGAACGACTTTGACCCCCTAATGTTTTTCATGCGGCTTGAGGTGCTCCACAAGATGGTTGAAAAAATGTACCATTTCATTTTAAAAAGTCGAGGTGACCTCCACGGTGCATCATCGGCTCCACCATGAAAAAAAATTGGTTGCATTTGATGACCCCCTCCACACCGTACAACTTTTGTCTGGAACATTTTTTGTGACGTCGATAATTACCGAGTTACTCCGGGTAGCAGAGATAAGAGGGACACTGTATATGGATATATATATATATATATATATATATATATATATATATATATATATATATATATATATATATATATATATATATATATATATATATACGGGTACGTGTAAATCGATATGGGGAACATTTATTTTGCACCTATGATATCTATGTTATGTTGGCTATCAGCTGTTGACACATCAGGTCATTTTGGGGATGATTCACAAAGATTTTTGGGGCAAGGTTCCGATCCCCCCTTGCTCAATTTCAGCTCCTCTTCGATCGAGCTGAAATTTTGCACAGACCTTCCTTTTATTATTTTAAGACAACCCTTACAGGCATTTTCGGCGACGCGCAATAGTTTTTGGGTTAGTGTTTGTTTGGATTTGTTGGTTTGGACAAAACGGAGAGCGCGGTAACATATATAGGTATGAACGAAGACGTAGCAGATATAGATATAGTCGGCGCGGGTTAAAATAAATAACTTATAAATCCAATATCTCGAAAACTATTGCGAGTCGCAAAAAATCTCTTTAGGGGTTGTCTTAAAAAATTAAAAGGAAGGTTTCTTCAAGATTTCAGGTCGATCGTAGGACTAGGGGTGGGGGGGGGGGGGGGGGCATTATCTGATTTTTGTTCTATCTAATTTATTTAGCGAGGTTTTTTCGGGGACAAATCGGTCCTTGGAATGGGATGGGTTTTCACATTGTGCCGAGTGTGAGAAAAATTGGTACTACTACGAATAGAACCATTCGCGAGTGAAATGTCTGGAAAATCACATTTCTCCATATACTATATATTGGAGTTTTAGAATGTAAAGGTTCTTCAATGTATGTTCTAACTCTTTGGGATATGTTCCTAGAAGATAAGACGAAGCAGCAAATAAGATTTTCCGTGGGGTCACCTATGGAAATATCTTTGTATTGCCACTTTTTTTTATTTTTGGCAGTTATTCTATTTCAACCAAACCTTTAAAGGAGAAATAAAAAATGGTAGGTCTTTTTTTTTTCGAAAGTCATGGGTTATTCGAATCGAAAAATGGGACCGGAGAGATTGGAGTCTCGAAGGAGAGCTGGCTTATCACGTTTGATAATAACCGAAAAATATTCACGAGAGTCATGCTCTCGCGGAGCAAGTTCACGATCGCGTCCTCAACCCACATTCTCGGCACTCGGTAAAAACCATATGAGAAAGCGGGAGGCGAGCTGACGCTGAAGCGAGCTCTACAGGGTGTCCCGAAATGTCAAGACGTTGATTCCATAATTTATAAATCCATAATTTATCCCGTAGTGGACTGGTGAAATGAAAAAAAAATCAATCGCCCGAAAGTTGAAGTAGGGAAAAGCCTTACTCGCGTAACGTTGAATTTTCGTTGATTTTCGAATATAATTGAGTCGGAGAAATGAAATACAGAACAAGTTTAATCGTGAAAAATCGGCATATTAAGGTATACCTTTCACAAACCCGAATATTTAACAATTAATTGATTTTTGTCTACAACGAAGTAAAAATACACCCCGCTATACCTACTGATAAAATTTCAAGCCGAGGTAGCGAACTTTTAACTAAAAACGACGACTTGAAAAATCGGCTAATTTATACGTTTAACGTTAGGTACAATAATTGATTATGACTTATTTTTTTATCAAGCGCCACTGTAATTTACCGATGATTGAGAATGGTCCTGCTTAGCCCATACAAAATACGAGCCTCCGCGAAAAAAATATCTTAATGTGCAAATGTAGAAACTTTTTCATCCATTATGATGGATTTTCCACACATACCGTAAGTACTGACGTTTGAATGGAGACACCCATTATATAAATCATAGCAAAGGGGGAGATACACACTCGAATCGAGTACTACCTGAGCTCGTGAGTATCGATGTGGCAAGACCACCTTCACGAAATACCGTCATTGACCTCACTTATTATTATTCATCTGTCTCTCCCTCCCTCTCTCTCTTTCTCTCGCACGATGTGCTTGTGAAAAAGATTGTCACGGTCAAGATTTTTGCGTGGCCTTGATCGATCACGGTCTTTTCAACTCTAAGTAGGTCGACTGGACTTCTTAAATCTGTTTCTATGAATGATTCTGGCCACATTCTCGTACGTAATATCGTAAACGTAAACATGCATATGTACTTGTTCGGTGATAGCGCTTGCGGTACGATTTTTATCTACGATGGTGGAAATAGTGTCACGAGATTTATTATTAATCAACGTTGGCTTTTCTGAACTATCGACACTATCCGTAAGCCAATCAAGATGTCGGGATCGACGAACGTTCGAACACGCCTCTGCGAGGTCACCATGTGTTACACTTACACTTTGCCCACTTGCCAACAAGCCGCTGCATGAAATGTTAATCGTTCCGTCCGTCGAAATAATTGAAAAGACAGTCTGATGGAAAAAAATAAAATCTACGTCTCACTGCGCAAAGTGGATTTTCAATATAAATCGCAATTGAATCACGAGGAATCCTTCGGGAATGCGAAAAAGGAGCACAAGGAAAAGTAATAAACGTGCGCCATCATTATTCAGCTGCGGCCCCAATGCCGAGCAGTGTCATGACCAATACCAGGATCGATCACTACCCAGTTTCCCTGTGCCCTCGTGTAAAGGCGATACAGTGGGGCATCAAGAATGCCAGTGGGCAACTACTCTGAGGGTTCTCTCAGCAACCGGATTTACCAAAGTGACAAGTGTGGTGTAAGAATGAATGGAATCGTAAAAATCCACGTCGCAGCATACGAAACAACATTGGAAAAAGCCCAACGGACTGTCGTGGTTGTCATTGAGCGATTACAAGTTTCCAACACATTTATCATGCCGTAGAAACGACTTTGAAGATCTTAGCCGATCTCATCTGAACGTAGAAAACAATTGTTTCACCCAGCGGTGGCACTTAACGCCAAAGAAGAAATGTTTGCTTCACCCCGGGGGAAAACAGCAGTCCTTCATAAGCGACAAATGTGTCATGAAAAAAACGCACGTGGGCTCAATGTACATAAGAATCGTATAATTTACAAATAAATTATCTTTGTCGCGAACATTTCGCAACTGTCATTAAACATGAACGTGTGTATATGCGTACTTCGTTGGCACAATATTTAAAGAAACGATCTCCCTCGTACGTACTTTTCGCCACGCGTGCACTTCGTTGCTCCGTCCTCCAACGTTGGCTCGGGTTGCGGTATCCGCGCATTCGCGAGATCCTGAGAAATTTGCATAATTGCCTAGAGAAACTGCTTGACGAATACACGCGACAGATTCGTATTCTTTAAGAGGCACGAGCTCGCGGAAATGTGAATCGTCTTCGTCTCGGGCGCGTGTTCTTCCGTTAAACGCCGAATCGTTTTCTTTAATGAAATCGCACGAATTTTTTATCCGAATTCATCAACGACCCCTTGTCTTACTTACTGCATTTTTTCATACATTTGGAAAAAAAGCAAATACATATGCTTTTTCAACGTAATGCGCTGCGGCCCACGTACATACGCCTATGGAGCTATATATATTCATAATGTATAATGTATATTGGAGGAAAAATATTTCCAGTTTTAATGTACGCTCGCAAAGGTTCGACAACATTTTTGACCGAAGTGACAATATTTTGCCTGTACTCCAAACAATATGTGGTCCAAAACTTGAAAAACCGTTAAAAGCAGATTAGTTCGTAGAATTAATTACGGATTACAATAAGAAAGAAGGAGTTAGCACAATTGAAAAGAACATTCGTTGCGTTTGAGCGATGCAAAATCCAACGCCATCTCTTGGGGCGTTACATATTTTCGGTGTCTCACCGAAAAATGAGACTTTTACATGAGTTTTGTTATAGCAGTATACACGATTATTATAAAACATGGTTTTTTTTCCTAAAAATGACACCTGAATTTGTCTTTTTTTCCACAAAAAAATCGGCCTCAATTTGTTCATTAAAAAAGTTTTTCTTTATAGAATCTATCTAAGAATCTACAGTTAAAGCTTTAAGTAAATCACCTTAAATAAAAATCGCTTTAAACAAAAACTACCCGAATTAAGCGCCCTTCCGATTTCGAAAACGTGGTTTCGAAAAAAACGCGTTCAAAGTTTCAAAACCGATTTAATTTGAATTCTACCGAGTACCGAAGAACGGTACAGGTAAATACGCATTATCAGATGATGAATAGATACTACACAGTTAATGAAAATACATCGTTCCCTTATCAAATTATTAGTGCAATATTAATATGCGAAAACAATTAAATTTGCTTAATATCGTTTTATTATTATTTTATAGACAATTCATAAAAAAATGCTCGTATACAGGGTGTCCCAAAACTCAACGATAATCTGAGACCGGATGAAAGGCCAAGTTATACCAGTTCTGGGAAAAATAAAATAAAAAATCCATATCACTCAGTCCAGCGATAATATACATTTTTTTTTAAAGTTGAAATTCGACACCCTTGGTCGCATTTTCAAGTCCTGTGATCACCAATGTCACAATTTCGCTGTGATTTTTTAAATTTCGTGATCTTCATTAACGATGCTATTAATCGCAACTACAAATTAATGCAAAAAACATTGTTAATTTAATCAAATAAGTTAAGTTTTAGTGAGTCATGGTTCACAAAAATATTGTTACTTAACTTTGACACTTCATTTTGAAAAAAAAATGTACTACACTACCCTTGGCAAGTTGTTTCAAAAGATGGCGCATTTAATCAAGATTTCAAAATGGTGCAACACTTGCCACTTTTCTTGCCATTAAAAATTTTATTTCTTATTTTTTTCAAATTGAGCTCATTTTGAACAACTCAACATTAGGATTTTTTGTTACTAAAATTTGGTATTTTTTGTTTCTGGTCTGAAATAAAATTATTATTTTTAGTAAAGAGGTAATTGAGTCAGTTAATAACCAATTTTTATTGTAAAAAACATATGTTTTTTACAAACATATTTGTTTGTAAAAACAAATTTGTACAAACATATTTGTTACAATTTGTTTGTTACAAACATATTTGTACAAACATATTTGTTTTTTTACAAACATATTTTACAAACATATATGTTTTTTACACTAAAAATTGGTTATTAACTGACTCAATTACCTCTTTACTAAAAATAATAGATATTTCAAAAGATGGCGCATTTAATCAAGATTTCAAAATGATGCAACACTTGCCACTTTTCTTGCCATTAAAAATGTTATGTCTTATTTTTTTCAAATTGAGCTCATTTTGAACAACTCAACATTAGGAATTTTTGTTACTAAAATTTCTTATTTTTTGTTTCTGGTCTGAAATAAAATTATTATTTTTAGTAAAGAGGTTATTAACTGACTCAATTACCTCTTTACTAAAAATAATAATTTTATTTCAGACCAGAAACAAAAAATAAGAAATTTTAGTAACAAAAATTCGTAATGTTTAGTTGTTCAAAATGAGCTCAATTTGAAAAAAATAAGACATAACATTTTTATTGTAAAAAACATATGTTTTTTACAATAAAAATTGGTTATTAACTTACTCAATTACCTCTTTACTAAAAATAATAATTTTATTTCAGACCAGAAACAAAAAATAACAAATTTTAGTAACAAAAATTCCTAATGTTGAGTTGTTCAAAATGAGCTCAATTTGAAAAAAATAAGAAATAAAATTTTTAATGGCAAGAAAAGTGGCAAGTGTTGCACCATTTTGAAATCTTGATTTAATGCGCCATCTTTTGAAATAACTTGCCAAGGGTAGTGTAGTACATTTTTTTTTCAAAATGAAGTGTCAAAGTTAACTTACAATATTTTTGTGGACCATGACTCACTAAAACTTAACTTATTTTATTAAATTAACAATGTTTTTTGCATTAATTTGTAGTTGCGATTAATAGCATCGTTAATGAAGATCACGAAATTAAAAAAATCACAGCGAAATTGTGACATTGGTAATCACAGGACTTGAAAATGTGACCAAGGGTGTCGAATTTCAACTTTTTTTTAAAAATGTCTATTATCGCTGAGCTGAGTGATATGGATTTTTTTTGTTTATTTTTCCCAGAACTGGTATAACTTGGCCTTTCATCCGGTCTCAGATTATCGTTGAGTTTTGGGACACCCTGTATATAGTCTTACTCTAATTCTATCAGATTAATGGGCGTCACGAATTTTCCTGTGAGAAAAAATCTCACAGGAACATTCTTAAAAAATGCCAGGCTATCCAGTATAAGCTTATGCGACGTTTTTCATGCTTGGCAATTCTTCTTAAACCATCTAGTTCTTGAGCTACATTGCATTATCTAGAATTAGTCTTTTTTAGCGAAAAATGAAATAACAGTGTGAAACAAAATCGTATGAAACTTTATAAAAAACGAAAATGGAGCTCCTGCTACCCCGTTCAAGTTTATCATGGATAAACGTAACAAATTTTTTTTGCATAAGTCATGCGCCCAATTCTCGATGGTCGAAAAAAGCCGAAAAACAGTCACGTACAAAAGTGCGTACCGGGTCGAAAAAAAAATCATAAAAAAGTATTTCAGATAAGCAAAATAAAGCTGAATTTGTTCCCGTCCAAACGCCTTTCGGTAAATTTGGTTATCTTTTTTTTTACTAAGCTATGTAACTCTTAGTGCAACAAGAAATATCGACTGGTGTATCCAAACTTTTATGCGACGGTATATATTATACCATACTATATATATATGTATATATATATATATATATATATATATATATATATATATATATATGTATGTATGTATGTATGTATGTATGTATGTATGTATGTATGTATGTATGTATGTATGTATGTATGTATGTATGTATGTACGTATGTATGTATGTATGTATGTATGTATGTATGTATGTATGTATGTATGTATGTATGTATGTATGTATGCATGAGTTTGTTTGAAAAATCTATAGCATGTTATTCGATAAAACTCTCTAATTATCACAATGGTATTAACTAATTGATATAGCTTATGACACAACAAATAGTTATAGGTATTCATTTGGTCTCTTTTGCCATATCAGCAACCACAATGTTATAAGCACTCGGTAGCATAGAGACAGCGTGCGTAGCTATGAGTAGGTAGGTGCTAGGTTCGATTCGCAAATAGGGCAAATATTTTATCCTAAAAAAATCATTTCTAACGGCCAGGGAATGACGAATTACGATGAAAAATCCTTGTGGTAAAGCTCTCAATTAAGGAATTCATTTTATTTTCGATTTATGAAATATTTTATGCATATAGTACACTTAGCTTTACAGCGTACATTGTAAGCAAATAAAGATTCATTTGAAACTTATCTTTATTGCCATATATAAATATCTTTGAAAGAAATATGATCGTAGTAGGCTGTGAGACAAGGAAAAAACCTATTTTATTTAAATAGATCCTATATAAATTATTTTTTTGTTTAGCAGTGTACAGTAGGCCGAAAGGGGGGCAGTAGGTTCTGCGGGAGCGCTCGAAGTAGGCCCACCTGAGGTTCCTTAGGTTAAGTTGTGGTCCTCACTGACCTCCTTTGAGTCAAAAAGTCTACTTTCTGTCATGCCGGAGGTTCATCGGAGGCCATAACGCATGGTATTTTCAATCATTGTACCCTCCTTTAGATACCCAATAATCCGCTCTCGCCGATTTCTGCTCGGGGAGGAAACCCTTCGTTTTGTGGGTTGAACGCGGCTCGAAATTTTCGACTTAGGCGAGCTAAGTAGCACCGCGAGTGCGGTGCCAATTAATCTGGGCAACTTGTTTGCGAAGTTTTTTTTTGCGTCGTGAATGATTTATGCGCATATATGTATAAGAAAGTACAAATTACATGGGTCTGCGCCGTTGATATTTCAAACCATTTTAAGCGAAAGGTAACACGACGACTCGCCGCGGGCTGATCTCGAGGACTTTTGACCAGGACCTTCGATTATACAGAAAAATGTTGAACGACGCGTCGCCTCGCCCATGCAATCGTCTGTTCTCCCTTTCTCTACTTAACTGGCGCCGTTTACGACACCAACCTCTCGCACAAAACTGATCGCGGTCTATTCACTTTCGAACTTTATTCGAATATCGTACCAATTTAATCAGAATACACACGCGCATATTAGGGTTATTGACGAAAAATCGACTATTTCTTTTCCTCCAAATTCCCCTATATTCAGTGGTTGCAGTAAGGTGAAATAAGACGCCTGTTAAAAAATAAGCCCTTAATATCAATGTTTAGAGCTTCTCCATCGCGATTTCCTATGTCCCATGCTATTTTTATGCGCCAATTTTTATACAATTACTCTTTAATGTTTACTGTTGATGAACATTCAAAACACACATAAGTATCATATTCGTTTTATTTATAATATTTTCTAAAACAATACATTTTTTTATTTGGAATATAATTTATGAGAAAATGTCTTAATAACTTTTTCGTACTGTAACTGAACAATAGAAAGTAACTCTCTAAAAGTCGGCGTCTTTTCATTTGTTATAATAATTTCACGAAAATAGCAACTTTTCTTCGAAAAATAAATTCGTAGAGTTATTAACTATTGAACCTATTAGATCTCCAAATTATTTAATTACACGATTTTGTGGCCCATGAAATGGTCTACAAAAAAGTTCCTATGACATTTTGTGATAAATCTAATCGTGTCGTCGCAAAATTGAAAAAATCTTAAAATTTACTATAAATTCAACTTTGACTTTGATTAATTTTTGAAGGAGTAGATTTATCATAGAACGATAAGAAACCTTTTTTTTTATTGAGCGTTCAATTCCCTAAAAAACTGTGTCTTGGGCATTGTTGTGCGTTTACCCGTTGGCGAGTTATAAAATTCCACAGTGGCAAGCAAAGTTTTCTCCGTGTTTTTAGCAGGAGGTCGTGTTGCCAGGACAATCTTTGAAATTATCGTGACATTAACACGCGCATTATTATCCAAAGAAGATTTTGAAGAAGTTGGGGTTTACGTAATGTGGAGTATGGGGCCAATGAACTCGGGTACAAACCCGAGTAGAAAAATGGTCAGGCTGGCCTGATATTTGATCTGCGCCTGATCACCTTGTAGTACGAAGGCCTTATTCAAGTTTGCCTTCATTTGCCTGATCAAGCTGGGGCCAGGCGGTGGTCGAGCACCCGGACTTACGGCTTACTTCAATTCGCCTGACCCGGCTAGTTTCAGGCGATGTCGAGCAACTGGAATTACGGCTTACTTCAATTCGCCTGATCCAGCTAATTCAAGCAATCATCATGTAACTGGACTTCTACAGTTTGGCGCTAAAAACGTGCCTAACCTCATCTTGTCAAATGATACACAGACCCGAGAGAAGCACGAGACATATTATTAATAACTTTATACATTTTTACATATAACGTGTACGTTGTGAATAAGATGGACAAACACAATCGGAAGAAAATTGCGCAACGACTGCGTCTGTGTGAATAGCGAGCTCTAAATAAAGGAAAAAACGAAGAAATAATACAGCAGCAGGTTAGTATAACAATTAATTTTTTTCAAAGACTTACAATTTTTAAATCTATAAATATTAATTGGATTAAATCTGACTACAAATTAATCACACGCCAAATTATATATGCATTGGTTGAAATATTTATTATGATACATTTGACAGATCTGGAACAGATCCTCTCAGCAAGGAACAACTCGAAATTCCTGAGGATTGGCATGTGTTGACGCTACCACTATTTAAGTAGATTTATATTTGTTTTGTGTATCGCTTTTATTTTCCTTTACTTGGTCTGTCTCCTTTGTCAGCGGAGAAAAAGAGACAGCGTCGGCCAACCAAATAATGGTAAACTGACAGCGTAGTTCAATCTGGTGAATGTTTCGCCATCGGTGCTGATTAGCCCGGACAGCGTAGGCTAACCGAATAATGATAAGTTGACTGCGTAGTTCAGTTAAGAAATGCACTTTGGATGGACATTACATTCACTGAACTGCACTACGCTGCCAACTTACCATTATTTGGTTAGCCTTCGCTGTACAGGCCAGGACAGTGTACGCTAACCAAATAATGATAAGCTGACTGCGCAGTTCACTTAAGTGAAAGTAATTCCATCAGTGCAAGTTAGCCCATAAGAAATGCACTTCGGATGGACATTACATTCACTGAACTGCACTACGCTGTCAACTTACCATTATTTGGTTGGTCTTCACTGTACGGGCTCTCCTGATTCGATTCCAATTTTCATTAAAAAATGACCGCTCGCAACTTTTGCAACAATTTTTTTTCTTCTTTAAGGTAGATAATTAGATGGTGAGAAAAAGGAAAAAAAATGGAGCTCAAATTTGTGCCACCCTAATAAAATAATGTGCATACCTTATATAGGTATGTACATTATTCAATGTCATATGTAGATATTGAATTCTAAGTGGGATACACATTTTCGTATTTTTCAGTGGCTGTCATTTCGAAATATAGGGAACACGGAATAGAAGTTCTTTCGAAGCAAATTGGACAAGCCGTTGGAGCGGTATCAAGGCCTGATTAATTCAGCAAAAGACTGGGACAAGTTTCGAGCGTCGCGGAAAAAAACGAACAGAACGCCCAATGTAACGTTTCCTAGAAACGTCTGGTCATAAAAACGTTGAGCTCTGTTTACTTTATTCACGAAGTTTCTTAAGTTTTTGTTTAAAAAATATATTAGTTTATTTCGGGATGAAAAGTGGAATATAATACAGTGATATATCTTAGTTTATTTCGAGGTTTTGTTCTATTACAAGTACAAGAAAAATGATGTTTATTTTCCACATAGATGTATGTGAAAAATATATGTGATAGATTTTATATTAAGATTAAAAAATAAACGATCAGCGTTATTTATAAAGTCGTGCCTTTTTTTCTTTTGTGTATGCGTTGTATTTTTTATTTCAGGAATAAATCGGTCGTCCTGAGCCGTGAAAAATCATATGATTTTTCACTTTGATCAAGCCGTGAAAAATTAAGCTCTTATCAGGCCTTAATTTTTTATGCTAATCAGGCCTTGATCTTTTACACTGATCAGGCCTTGATTTTTTACCCTGATCAGCCCTTGATAGTTTACGCTGATCAGGCCTTGATTTTTTACCCTGATCAGACGGAAGTCAGGGATTGTGTTTCAAAAATGATCAGGGCTTGATAAAAAATTCTGATCAAGGCTGGAAAAAGAAATCAGGATGCCTGATCAGGTGTTTATTGTAGCTGGAGGAAGATTTCTACTCGGGTATGAGAACGATGCTTAAACTTGAATTTCTTGGAAATCATCTTTCCTCATATAGATGTGTACTTGTGTAGGAGTGTAGATGTATCCACTTGTGTATATTTCCAAGCGAAGCATTACGCCGTAAACTTTGCGTCGATCTATCAAAAACGCGCTAAAAGTCGTTCTCCATCGAGCGATCCTGCGAGTGGAATTCGTAATGATATTTATCCACAAAAATCGATATATCACGAGTGTTGTCGTAGTAGGGGGTTCCCGCTTTAGCTGAACGAGTTTTAAAAAATTAGCATACGGCAGAGTATGTACGAAGGATCTATATATATATATATATATATATATATATATATATATATATATATATATATATATATATATATATATTAGTATATATACGGGCAAACAAAATTACGTACGGAGGCATGCACACGGTTGCTCTAACAATGAGATGGAGATAAGAACGCGAGCAACTATGACGAAACGAATCGCATGCGTGCCTATATATGAAGGTGATATGCATCAATAAACTGGCTGAATGCGCTGAATTTACATCCGCGTATCGCTTATCAATCAGTTCGGGGTTTCAGTAGTCGCGATTGTTGCCCCGAGGCAGTCGAACGAACGATTCGTAATCCACGATCAGTGCGTATCTCTTTCATTTGAATGGACTTTTCCAATCCACATATGGAATAAGAGAGTATAATTGCGCAACCATGTGTACAATGGACTGCCATACTTGTTAAACATTTTGTGAAACATCGGATGCTAATTAGCAAGCTTGATGAAAAATTACGAGATTTTTTCGGCATTGCGAGGAAAAATGACACCACCGTCTCGGAAATCGCATGCTTATTTTTTGAGCTAAGAATTGCTGTAGCTCGAATAAGCGGGAGCGTCGAGAACATTTCGAGTCGTCATGTCCGTTCGTATGCCACAGTCCCGCAGCTCTTACAATTTACTAGCTGTGTTGCTGATCCATTGACGGACAGATATGCTGTTACAAGGAACATCACTTCGGTCTCCGTCTTCGATTTTGTTGAAACTCATGTATATGGTAGAGCATTCAAAACTATTAGCCACGTTTTTTTTCGGCGGAAAAAGTGTTTTAAGGGGTGATAGCACCCCTTAGAGTGAAGCATTGCAGGGGGTGATTTTGCAGTTTCACGTTCAAGCAGTCCACTGATTTCAGGGAAACCAAAATGGAAATTATTCTAATGCACAACGATCCGAAATCCACTATGAGTACCTACATTGAAAAAACCGAAAATTAAGGGATGGCCAATCCTTTATTTTTTTTCCGGTCACCCCACACTTAAAAGGGGTGCATTAAATTGAAGGTAACCGGTGATGTTTTGAGCCACCCCTTATACTTGACGTTCCTTATCGCAGTTTTTTCTGTACCTACTTCAAATGTGAATGCTGATTCCAAATATTTCTAAAAACTCCAAATTGATGCTGGTAGAATTATTCGCGAAAATGTCTCGCCGATTACAAATCATCGTTCGATGAAGCAAGCGGCAGCAGTCTTTAGAACAAATTATTGCGAAGAGAATGCGCGCGAAACGGAGATGAAATGAGCGGCGATCGAGTGAAGCCATTTATTTTTGGCCGAGATGCGAAACAAATTCGATTTATCATTTTTTTCTTCATCTTTTCTTTATCATTGAGTCCCTATCGATGTCTTTTTAACCCTCAAGGGATTTTTAATAGAATTTTATCGATTAAACGATTCCCGAGTCGAAATTTTCGAGCCGCGTTCAACCCACAAAATGAAGGCTTCCGTCCCCGAGCAAAAATCGCTGAGAGCGGATTATTCGGTATCTAAAGGAGGGTACAATGTTTGAAAATATCATGCGTTAGGGCCTCCGATGTACCTCCGGCATCGCAGAAAGTAGACTTTTTGACTCAAAGGAGGTCAGTGAGGACCACAACTGAACCTACGCAACCTCAGGTGGGCCTACTTCGAGCGCTCCCGCAGAACCTACTGCCCCCCTTTCGGCCTACTGTACAATGCTAAACAAAAAAATTAATTTATATAGGATCTATTTAAATAAAATAGGTTTGTTCCTTGTCTCACAGCCTACTACGATCATATTTCTTTCAAAGATATTTACATATGGCAATAAAGATAAGTTTCAAATGAATCTTTATTTGCTTACAATGTACGCTGTAAAGCTAAGTGTACTATATGCATAAAATATTTCATAAATCGAAAATGAAATGAATTCCTTAATTGAGAGCTTTACCGTAAGAATTTTTCATCGTAATTCGTCATTCCCTGGCCTTTAGAAATGACTTTCTTCGAAGAAAATATTTGCCCTATATGCGAATCGAACCTATTATACCTACCTACTCATAGCTACGCACGCTGCCTCTATGCTACTGAGTGCTTATAACATTTTGGTCGCTGATATGGCATAAGAGACCAAATGAATACCTATAATTATTTGTTGTATCACATAAGCTGTATCAATTAGTTAATATCATTGTGATAATTAGAGAGTTTTATCGAATAACATGCTATAGATTTTTCAAACAAACATATATATATATATACCCGGTGCGTTGGTCTAATGGTTAGCATCCTGGCCAGTGGACCGGAAGGTCTGGAAATCTTTTTCTTCGACATTTCTCAGCGAAAGACGACTAGTTCTGTGACTGGGAAGCGAACTTGTGACCGACTGTATCGGTATAAGTTTTCCGCAGTTTCCCTATGCCCATGGCAGATATGCCATGATGAATACCATACAGAGGGGGAAGTCGGCTGCAGCCGCACGGTACGGTGGTGTGGAATGGGAGGTAGGGGAGAGTTGTGGAATGGTAGATAGAGGGGGTATAGATGTGGAATGGGAGGTAAGAACGAAGTTCCCAGGTAGGAATTGACGATGAAAAAAGGGCTCGCCAAGCTCTGAAACAAGGCTCACATTTTTCAATTCAGGCTGAGCACCAGCCTGATTTCAGGCCTAGCCGAACCTCTGAATGATAACGCGGTTTCAGGCTCTTGCACACAGGCTTGAACATGGGCTGGTAGAAAAGCCTGTACTAAGCCTGAAACGACGAAACAACAAGGCTTGAAACGAGCCTCGTTTAAGGCCTTAAACAAGGCCTTAAACAAGGCTTGTTGTTTCGTCGTCGTACAGTCTTTTCTACCAACCCTTGTTTAAGCCTATGTGCAAGAGCCTGAAACCGCGTTATCATTCAGGGGTTTAGCTAGGCCTGAAATCAGGCTGGTTCTCAGCCTGAATTAAAAAATGTGAGCCTTGTTTTAGAGCTTGGCGAGCCCTTTGTTGATCGTCAATTCCTACCTGGGGCAGGCCTATCCCAAACTCTTCTCGAGGCTATATGAGGCCTGTTTTTAGTTTTCTATATTCTACAATGGGGTACATTTAATAAATTTGTAATTAATGTGATCTATTCCATTTTTTAATTTTATTTTATCTATACATTTTATCATCTATATATTTTATCAACTCGAAACGATCACATACTTGTCAATGTTTCACATTAAAGAAGTTTGTAACTAGTGCTGCATGATCTTGCTGTGCGTTCATAACATTGTATGCATAATTAATTCCAATTTCATGATTTTTTCATTTTATATCTAATTCGTAAAAATATCTAAACAAAAAAGATCGTACATTCGAGTGAAAAATTTCGATTGTTATCGCATCAAACTGACTCTCTTTTTCTCGGTTCAAATCAATACTTTGTCGAAAATATTTCACATTCAATAAGAGCGTCACTATAGTGCAACACAACTTCGCTTTGTGTGCATAACACTGTAATATTTATTTCATGGCTGTTTCGTTTCTTACTGAATTCATGAGAATGTCTAAACGAAAAAAGTTCATTTTTTCGGGTGGAAAAATGTCGATGTTTATTGCGTCAAATTGATCTAGAAAATTAAGATAGAGGATGAAGTAAAATGTCAGTAGTGTATTTTTTTTTTGCAGATACACAATTTCAACATATTCTCGCATTTATTGCTAATTTTTTTCATAAAAGTACAGAATTTTTTTTATTTTAAACTTATTTTATTTTATCACAACCTGAAACAAGCCTGCATCCAGCCTTGATTCTTTAGGCTTAAAATTCACCGGCTGAATAAAACTTGAAATAACCCTGAGTTTAGGCTAAGCAGCCAGTCTTGGTTCCAGGCTGCTCCAAACGATGCAATAAAGCCTGGCACAGGCCTGTCTCACTCAGGCTCGGTGAAACAAGGCTCGCACAAGCTTGTTTCCATCGTCAGCCTTTTGATTTCCTACCTGGGTTAAGGCGGATTGGGGCTCGTAAAAAGGGGAAGACCCTGTACGGCTGGAAACGAACCAATATATATATATATATATATATATATATATATATATATATATATATATATATATATATAATTCCTCTCTCTCCACCTTCTCTACCCCCACGCCCCTGTGATATACGTGTTGCAATAAAGATGGACCATTAGTTCAATCGAATAGAAAAATGGTTAACTCTACGAAAATTCTATTTAAGGTAAATTAAAAAAATTAACCTGATCCATTCAATGAACTTGACTAAATTGTTTTTTTTTTTGAAAAGATGAAAATGTTGAATTGATAAAACCGAATCACAGATTTATTAGGATCAAAACAAATATTTAGTTATTGGACGACATTTAATAGATTGATTTGAATAAATAAACATATTTGAAATCAATACTTCTAATAATGGAATGCAATAGGAAAAATTTGGTTCTATGAAAATTCTAGTTGATTCAAATAAATATGAATCAACTAGACGGGGTTAGTTAATATCGTAATATTTAGCGGAAAGAAAAAAAAATATGCATACACGTGGAAATATTTTCTTAATTTTCGACGTGCTAAAAATGAAAACAAAGAAAAACCAAACATTTTATTTGTAATCGACGGTATTCGGCCATCGCCATTTATCGGCTCATTATTGAATGAACAAAAAAAAAAACAAAAAAAATAAAGAAAAAATCGAATGAGGTTGAATTCCAAACCGACTATAATTAACACCCGCCTAACGTTTCATATAGATATCAACATTATATGTTATTTAGATCTACACTGCCAGCCAAAAGTTTTCGGGCACTCCACATAATCGCAAAACTTTCGTTAATTCGTAAAATAATTATTATTCTACCATAAGTTTGCAATTATCCAAAGTGATATTAAGTTTTGCAGTTATCAAAAGTGTCCGAATACTTTTGACTGGTAGTGTATATTCGAATAGATTAATAGTATTATATAATATATGAGGCATTCTTCATCAACCGGGCCACGTTTTTCGACCCGGTACGCACTTTTGTACGTGACTGTTTTTCTTATGCAAAAAAATGGTTACGTCTATCAATGATAAACTTGAACGGGGTAGCAGGAGCGCCATTTTCGTTTTTTATAATGTTTCGTACGATTTTTTTTGGCAATGTTATTTCGTTTTTTGCTAAAAAAGACTAATTCTAGATAATGCAATGTAACTCAAGAACTAGAGGGTTAAAGAAGAAATGTCAATGATGAAGAACATTGCGTAAGCTTATACTGAATAGCCTGGCATATTTTAAGAATTTTCCTGTGAGATTTTCTCTCACAGAAAAATTCGTGACGCCCATCAACCCGATAGAATTGGAGTAAGACTGTATATACGAGCATTCTTTTATGAATCGTCTATAAAACAATAATATATCGATATTGAGCGAATTTTATTGTTTTCGCATAGTAATATTGTGCTAATACATTGATAAGGGGACGATGTATTTTTATGACTTGTGTAGTATTTATTCATCATCTGATAATGCATATTTACCTGTACCGTTCTTCGGGCGATAATCAGGGAAAACGTATTATTTTCGTCATCGAACAGGTTACCGATCAGGCCACAATGGAATGATGATGGAGGAGATATCGAATTTGGGCCGAAAGCAGGTTAAGTGGGGTCGCGGCAATGGTTTGAGATCGAAAGCAGGTTAAGGAGGCCTCTTTTCTGCACGTTTTACTGAAACTGGGGGTCGAAAGAAGGTTTGGGAGGTCTAACAGCGGCGCTACACTGGACCAAGAGCAGGTCTCTTCATGGCACTGATCTCAACAAATGGGGTTCCGTCGGTTTAACGGAGGCTGGCGTCTCATGTATTACAAAAGAAATGGGTCCGGCGAGGGTTCAGAAGAGGCTTAACATTTTGACTCGGGAATTTCTATTAAAAATCGTCGAATATGTCTGGAAACACGTATTCGCGTCCGACCAGCGTGATTTAGAGCTTTCATTAGAAACTCTGTGAAATTTGTAAACGGCGAAAAAATTCCGATCGCATACACTATTGAAAACATTTAAAAGTTGAAAAAAAATCCCACTTATTTGGGCGCCTTGATAGAATTGTTAAAACTGCCAAATTTCAAACAGCTTTAGGCTCGGTCGTATTTGAGTGATATAAACTAAATGGGAAGGTTTTTAAAGGATTTCGATAGACTCGAGAATGCCGCTTGATTCATTCCGATATCTCAGTTAGTCTTCCCAGAAAATCCACTTGAAAAATGGCCGAAATAGAAATAAATGAGTATACGGAAAAATTGGCAAACATAAAAAAATCATCACAACACCATGAATCAAACGGCGTTTTAAAGGGAATGCGATTAAGTAGATACTAGGCAGAAAAAAGAGTTCCAAATAGGAACAGAAAAAAAACATGATCGATGATTCCGTGTCATGCCTCTTATTTTTTCCACAAGCGGATATCGATGTACTTTATCTCCTAACAACGAATTCACCATTCATTCCCTCTGAAACCCTCTCTTTTGATTAAAAATCCTTGAAAATGTATGGACTGTCATTTTTCCGTCTTAATCTTGCTATCCGGCAAGGATGCAAAAATCCGTGAACTTCAATGTTGTTCCTCCTTCAAATTGTCACCCGTATCATTCCATTCAGAGCATCCCTTTCCAATGTAGAGCGAGAGAAAGCAAAATAAGGGGGCGGTCATTCCTGTAACTGTATTCCAAGTTGATATCTCCAGCGGTTTTCGAGATACGATGATGAAAGCGCATTTAGTATAGTTTGTCTCGTTACACGAGAGCGCCGATATCATTGATCTGGATATAAATCTCGAGAAACTGTCTTATCTTGGGATCAAAATAAACGGTCCTAAAAAAAGAGGTTTTTATGTTTGTTCGCGACCTTCTTACGAATAATTAAATACAAGCTAATTTGGTTACGTCCAAACCTCCCTCGTCCCCTCAAATGGACGGTATGTCATGTGCGGCAAAAAATGTGCAAACATTTCTGAAATATTTTGTTTCCATAGATAGAAAATGACGATACAAAAGAAAACACTCCGCGTATCCCATCAAGTATCGTTGAATATCGTGCGAAACATCGTACTCATCGGCACTTAACAAAATCCACAAAACTAGCCACGTGTTGGGAGTCCCGAAAATTGTTTGCAGTGTCATGAAGTGAAACTGCAGTGAGTTTGCAGAACTATGAATTTGATATAATTCGTGAGTATAGCATGCGATAAATATTTCTCAGCGTTACTAGCATGGTTACTGCAAAATAATCAATCCCAGTAGAGGAAAGCAAGAACGAGCTAGCCAAGTATGTCGTACTGATCTGCAATCTCGTCAGAGAATCTCCAAAATAAATGTTTTATCGCAATTATTAATGAAATACGAAACGATTGAGTTGTGATTATCGGTGAATCGTGCTTCGTTATTTGTTCCGAGCACTTGGAGCATATAATCATCCTGATCGATGTCACCGCTTAACTATTTCATAGTGACAGTATTGGAGCGTCAAACGACCCATGAAAAAATGTACAACTGGTCCGAAATTGGCCCAGTACTGCGCCAACTCTTCTGCATGGTTGGCCATTTCCTGGCCAAATGTCGGTCCATTAATGGACTATTGTCAGAATGATATCCTCGGGCAAAGACTGGCTACCGATATCGTGCCGACATTGGACACAAAACGGGCCCGACACTAGTACCAAGGTTGGCTCACGTTACAGCCAATATCACACCAGCGTTGCTGCCGACGCTCGTGCCAACGTCGGGCCAAGTTCTAGCCAATATCGTACCAAGGTTGGTCTAGTCCGTTATCAATAATAGTTCGCTAATGCCCCGAGTTTCGACCATTATTATATTATGTCAATATTTTATTAATATACATGGTAGTAGACAGTAATAAAAATAATACTTTGTCGGCATTACATAAATATTATAATTCATTATTGTCGGATTCAGGTACAAATTTTACCATTTATAACTTAAGCTGGTAAATGTTGGTACGAGAGAATATTGAGTATGGGTGATAACAATAACACGATAATATGATACTCAGAATTATTTCGCAAATAAATCATTAATGAAAAATGAAAAACTGATGTGTTATACAGGAGAGATCGGATGTGAATTACGCATTTTTATTCGCATCAATGATGTTTTTATTGGCACGTGTTTTTTCGAGTCACACTTTCGCAAATACGCGGTCAAGCGAACTGAGCGATTGAGGTTAGGATGACAAACTCCACACGCCTGTCGCACATACGGTTGCGAACACTTGAATACGATTTGCTGAGAAGCCAGGTTTAAAGATACGCGGGAGACATAAACCACAAGGGAGACAAAATAGTTAACTGTCGCGCGAAAAGCGGACAATACATTAACTGTTCGTTCACCTACATCGATACAATACTGAATGGCGATTCGCGAGCAGTGCACGGCATAATTAACGGGGAATGTTACTGGCCCATGGTCGGTTCGAGCTATCCACGCCAAGGGTCGATTCTCCATCGTTAGTCGACACTGACCCGACATTGGCATATTGCTGTATCGCGGTCTTACAATTAAACACGAACGTAGGGCAATTAATGGCGAACAGTACTGGCTCACGGTCGGCTCCAGTAGTCTACCCCAGCAGTCGGCTCTCGGTCGTTACCCGGAACTGTCCCAACATTGGCATTATGCTGCATGCCGGGCTTTGTAAAGAGGATGGATTGAGAAATGGCAGAACCATTGTTTCAACGTTATGCCCACACTTGTTGCCCACAGTCGGTTAGCCTGCACTGGACGAGACATCGGCCGTGTTTTTTGTGTTGGCAATTTTTTCATCGGGAGGTCGTCCTTTTCGATCACCGGTAAAAACTGGCGCGCACCTAAACCCAGTTGTTCGAAAATACATTTTTTTCCTCTCACGAATCATTTCGTATATGAAATCCCCTTGTATCTGGTGTTAGTAATTTGCAATAGCCGTTCGCGGCTACATACCGTATTGATGGCGGCATAATATAAGGATTCGCATACCTCGCTTTTTTCCACGTTTTTCCTCGAGCTCTCCGTTATCATGCATTATATATATATTAACATTAGTGTACGTCGTAAACAATAATCTGCAAAAATATGGGCTAAGTAAATGGATGAATAACGACGCTGTTGGATTCAGATGGACTGAAAAATGAAAATATTATCAAAACAAATTACTCAATCGCTATAGCCAACAAAATATGTTATTCTGATAGTAGAACAAATATTCCAAGCAATTGCGACACATAATATTGAAGGAATTGATAAATAAGTAGCGAAATTACCGAATCGTCAGTGAATAGGCGAATTTATCAGTAAATGAACACTCGACCGTCAGTAAATGAACGTGTAGTGTAGATGGACGCTGTAAAGGATAACGATTTATTATTTATTCTTGTTAAATGCCCAATTTGGAAATCACTGTGTTGCCCGAAAACTATAATATTCTTATACGTATGAGTATTGTATTTGTTGTTGAGATTTCATAGAAAATGCACAAAGCTTTTTTTTTGCACCTTATCGTGACATTCCCAAAGAATGACCATAGTTTCGACAGAGAGGTAGAAAATGAAAGTTGGTCAACATAAAAAAAAAAAAAAAACGATCGAAGTGATTTTCTGACAACATTTAATGGAATTGTTATCTTTCAACAGTAATTGATTTTCCAAATTGCAGCAGATGAGCTCAATTTTGTACTCAGCTTTGAGAAATATCAGAACACAGTTCATCGAATGAAAAGAGGTTAGTATACACCACCAGTGAGTGAAAATGTGCAATTCTGACCTATTATTACAAATTTATTTAAAACACTCGCGAAAAATAAAAAATGTTTATATCTTGAGTAATAAGAGTAATACTTACCCTTAAAACTTATAAATACTTTTGTTTCCGCCTTTAAAACACACCTACTATCCACAGTCGTATCGTAACTAAGTTGCACGGTGTGCAAGTATCACAAACTAAAAAAAATTCCGTTTGGCGACAAAATTCGGTATTAAAGGGAGAAATCGGTTTTACCGGCACATGTCATTTCTTTGCTAAATCATAGTGATTCTTTTTCTTATTTGAATTATAAATCAGCATTCGTCCATTCACTGGTCGGTTTACCCTATATTTTCTTTGATAGTTATTGCGGAAGTACAAATACTTTTTTATCCGGTGTTCATGACACATAAACAGTAAGTAAACAAGTATTTGTATACCTCACATGTCTGCAATAACTAGAAAAAAACGAATATTTTTGCACATTATTTTATTCGTATGACATATTGGTCATAGATACCATATCATAGATAGATATATGCCATATGAATCCGAGGTTGAGCATGAGCTAGAAATTAAATTTCCTGTCGATCTTGTCCGCGTACCCAAGAGAGCCCGAGTCCTTCGATCTCGATCGTTTCTCTCCAGCTGGTTTACGAGGTTAATCTCCAGGGTGACGTTGTCGCTATGAAGCGCAGAGTATATTCATTCGGTGGGGAATCCGCCTGTGATAAATGAGGAGGGAGGGAGGGGGGCGACGTGGAAGGGGAGAAAGATGAACCATCGGCCCAGAAGGAGCTTCAATGCAGTATCCTCGAGGGCTTTCACGCCCTGTGTACATGTACGTTCGTCTATGGTGGGAATTCGACGTCCGTGAGTTTTGCATTATAGAACAAAGCTCCGGCACCTAAAAAACCAACGGAAATTTCTTCCCAAGTTCATGCCGAAGCAATTAGGTCGCTGGCATTCTTTTGTGCGTGAACATTTGATGGGAACACGCATATTGCGGGAATTTGCATTTTAAAATCAAATGTAACCCGAGTAGAAAGGTTGAAGAGTTGTGTCGCGTCTCGTATGAACATGATTTTCGAAAATCAAGTGATTGTCGGTTTTTAGTTCAGCGATTTAAAGATACGCGATTTTTCAATCAGCAGTGAGTCATTTTCGTACGCAGGTTCGTACAAGGGTATATAAGACTAATAAGAATTATTATAATTATAATAAATATTATTGTACAAATAATACTAATTATTATCATTATTATTAAATATTATTATTATTATAAACATTAGGCTCAAAGAATCGAAATGAATGACAATATTTTTCGCATAATATTGATAAATAAAATATAAATAGCTAAAGAGACCATGGTTGATCGTATTTTGATTGCAAGACGGACTATTGCCGAAGGGCTAAGTGTTTCTTAGCAGGAAATTGTGTACTAATGACTTGTCGCTGCTAATGCCTTCAATTACACCCGTAGTTGATTCTGGTAAGATTTCCTGGCGTTTGTACCATATATTCTCGTTAGCTTGGATAGAATTATCCATTATAGTCTGAAATACTTGTATATAACTGCATTTGAGTATCGATCGTCATATGGGAGCATGGACTCTCGTATAATGAAGACGAACATTATTATGAAAATATACAATAGCAAAGTCAAAATAACGCGAAAATTAGAAACTTCCATATTACCTCTTCGCCATTTTATTTCGCACAAAAAGCTGCCGCTTACAGCAGTTCGGTTTTGCAACGTTGGCTTCTTCATAAAAAAAAGCATTGTGCACGAAATTAAATTGTAAAGAAGAAATGCGGAAGTATCAAATCGACATGTTATTTTTGTTTTTCTAATTTGTATTTTGATAATACGATGTCAATAATAAGAATTGCCATGGCAAAGTCGAATCTTGTATGCTATTTATTATCATACTGTTATTTGGAAAAATGCAAACTCCTTGCAAATGAAAAGCCTTTCAACGATTGTATTAAAATCAAATCCTGACATGTCTCGCATTGCATCTTAGTTTTGTATTTATTTCGGAGATCTCTAATTGATTTTAATTTGGGACATTTTAATTGATTTTAATAGCAGTGGAATGTAAGAAAATGAAAAAAAAAACGGAGTATTCAAAAACTTTTAAAAGTTATACAATGGAAAGGCTTTTTTCTGTGCAAATTCATCCAGCCCAAAATAATTTTTTTTCATGATTTTCGCATCATGCAGTTGGAACATATCAGAACAAATATTGGTTAGTTAACGATTTGAAAGACCGGATACTTAGAACATTGCACAATTAGGGACGCAATAAAATTCTCATCATTTAGACCCATCCACAGTGAGCCGAATTACCCGAAAACCTGGTCAAAAATGCAATAATAAAAAACGTGGTACAAAAATTGGTATACCCATGTTTTTTTATGCGCTAAGTACGAAAAAAAATAGTGTCAAGTCTCGGATATATGTCCTTCAAGGTCATTTCAAGGTCAAACCATAAAAAATTTCGACTTTTGAGTTGAAAATTGGTATTATTACCATATTTTATACTTTGATTTGCCCACACTCAATTACTTTCGATTAAAAAAATCTACTCACCCGTTTCACCAACGAGAAGGTTTGGTGGGGGAATTTTGAAAGGCATTTTTTACTTTTTTTTTTGCTTTTCACTTTGTTTTTTGCACATTTTTTTGGCTCTTTACTTATATTTTTACTTCTGTTAACTGTTTCTTTTTTTGCAAAAGTTAGTTTTCGTCAGAATCTTCTTCTGATTCCACTGATTCTGATTGAGATATATCTGGCACTTTCCAAAGTGCAAGAACTTCAGCACAAATCGATTTCGATTTTTTATTAGGAGGTTTCTGCAAACTCGAAATTAACGGATCCGATGAAGCAAGAAGTGCATGTAATAAATCTATGTTTCTATATGTTCGTAAAAACTTTCGTGTGTGATTCAGTATAAATTGATTGTAATCTTTGTTTCTGGATTCTTGAGCCTCTTCTGAAAGTTGACCGATCGGCAAAATTGAGTTTGAAATTATGTCTGCTCCATGTAATAACATTTTATGCATCGAAGCAGGCATATTGTACCAATTATATTTGGCTACGTACAACTTTGCAGTCTCATACGCATAGGAATCATACCCAGATAGATGGGTGTACCTCATATTGGCATCATATGTACATCATCACTGCGGCAAAGAAAGTCTCACAGCTGTGTATCCCTTATGAGTGCTCCCGTTGAAGTCATATTTGCATCACATGATGATTCATAATAATACATCCGAACGAAGCAAAGTTGTTCTCACGCGAATATGCATGCAGTGAATTCAGCAGACTAGCAAATTCGGCTCACGAATATCTAACAATAAGTGAAGCAGAAATCTAATCAGGCTGCCTGAGGACCCATTAGGGCAGGATCAGGGATCAATAAGGCGCCCTGATCAGGCATGCCTGATTTGAGCCAGACAGGGGCCTGAGCAGGAATCAATAAGGCGCCGACAGCGTCTCTGTCGGCGAAGCCTCACGGAATATTTTGACAGCTGCACACGCAGACACGCGAAATATATGAAAACAATGGTTATCAAACGAAAGTGCGTGTCGTCAAAATTCGTTTCAAAATCTTTTTAATCATAAATAAATATTTATGTTACTATTTTTTTATTATTGTTATATGGAATCAAAACTTTTTTTCAGGCTATATTTATATCGCATAGCTTCGAGAAAATGTAAAACGTGTTAATGGCGAGTCTGAGACGTATCCACTCCTTATGTGTTAATATGTGTATTTAGTTTTGAGTATGCTTGCTAAGCAAGCAATAGCCGCAACTACCCATTAGACAGGGCTCCTCCTTTTCTCCTACACCCGAAAAATGGGCGTTCTGGCCTTTAGATGTCGCTACTAGCATGCATGTACACGACTACACCTTTTCACTTTGGTGTGAGTCCTATGTGATTGGCCAACACATTTATACCGGCAGCCAGTCCCGTATTAAATACCTAGAAGAAAGCGCAACAGCGACGCCGTAGCTACATCGACATATCTCGTTCGTTTCATCAATTTCTCCCGAAGAAAGGCAAGCCCTTCAATAAAGTACAGTGTATACAAAAGCTCAGGTAAAGTATATTTGCGATTATACTGTCGATTATCTACACGTGAACAGTGATAATATATGAAATACGACTTGATGGGCGAAGACAATGCGGCGTAGCTTAACCTCACTTTGTCACTCTCGCACCATTTGTATATATAGTGTAATATATTTCGTATCAAGAAAAAATGTTCAACGGTACAAACATACGTATATGTACATAAATGTACTCATACATACTTTTGCATGGAACCAGATGTCGAGAAATAATTGCGCAAATTGCATTTTGTACCGTCGAACATTTTTTTCTCAATAATATATATATATATATATATATATATATATATACAAATGATGCGAGAACGACAAAAAGAGATTGAACTACGCCATTACGAGGTACACCATTTAAAAATAATTATTTAATTATTTAATTATCTTACGAGGATATATCAGTCGGAGCCTATATCGCTCACTTTTTCCTGGTCGAATATATCTATACTTATGATAAATATAGATATACTCGACGGGGGAGCGGTGGCGCTCCCTAGATCCGACTGATATGTGCTCTTAATGTAAAAATGTGATTTTTCTATGTATTCAAAACATTTCAGATGCAATCTTGACAGAGTATGATGGTACTCCTCACGCAGGTTTTATCAAAGAGAAACAAATTTCGGATGGGCTGGCGGCGGTCATAAACAGTGCGGAAAATTGGAATGGTGATCGCCAAAACCGGAACAAAAACTAAACGATCAAGTCAAGTAAAATAAAAATTTAAACTTTAAAAAATGTTTTCATATGTTTCATATTTTTAATAACGTTAGTAAACTTGATAACGTGTAACTGCGATAATAATTTAATAAATGTTGATCTATTTTTAAACAAAAAATTAATCAAATGATTGAGCCAGATGACACGCATGTCTCAGGTTGGACGAGGCACCTGATCGGGGCCTGATAAGTTGCTTGATCCGAGCCAGATATAGTGCCTGATCCGAGCCTGGTAAGGTGCCTGATCCGGGCCAGATGAAGTGCCTGATCCAAGCCGGATACGGAGCCTGACCCGGGCCTGATAAGGTGCCTCGTCCGAGCCAGATACGGTGCCTGATCCGGGCCTGATAAGATGCCTGATTCGGGCCAGATAAGTTGCTTGATCCGGGCCTGATAAAGCGCCTGATAAGGTGCCTGATCTGGACCAGGGTTTGCGTTACATCCCTGATCAGGACCGGACTAAATTTGCCTGCCCCGGCCCGGATTTGCTATTGTGGCAGCCTGATCCGGTCCGGATTTCACCCTGAACAAATTTCTGCTCGGTGAGTGCATATGGGGCTCATATGGGTGTCACGGCGTGAAGAAACTGTACTGCTCATACGGAGCTCGTATTAACGGCATGGCGTGACGGAACTATGCTGTGCTCATACGGAGCTCATATTAGCGGCATGGCGTGAAAAATTAAAAAATCCAAAAATATTGATTAACAAAATCTGGTAGGATTTTTATATATCCCCATATGCTTTATTTATGTTCCTGCCTATATGATAAATGGATTAAAACGTATTCTGCGTAGTTAAATTTTGTACCTACCTACGATTCGAACCACGTCTTCTAATTCGAGAGCTGAGCGCGCTACCTACCTAGCCATTCTAACACTTGTGCAAACTTTCTTTGTGCCTGCCTATTTGTATCATTCTGGATTTGGATGCATATCGCCGTCCTATTGCGCTTATGGAATGTATCACTGACGAATATACATATCGCCGTCATATTGCGCTCATCGAATGTATCACAAGGAGAAAACAGAGCCTGGATATCACGAATCGGGTTCTCCTCTCGCGTCATGAAAGTTGAAGACCTCCGAATTGACGTCGTTTTTTTATTTTTTTTCCAATAGGCCTTAGTTGCTGAGATATCGCGATTTGAAAATCGATAAGACGATGGACTGGCACACAGAAAGTCACGGTTAGCGTCCCCATGCTTTTTATAAATTCAATTTGTATTTTTATTTTATAATCTCTCATAAGACTTTGCATGTGCAGGTAAACAAGTCAATTCGAAAATAACTATTATTAGTTTTATTTATCTATTATATTAAAATAATTAATCCAATAATAAAGTCACAATTACAAAGCAAAATAATATTGTATAACAAATAATTAATCTATTAATCACGTCACAATGAGAAAGCAAAATAATATGGTATAAAAAATAAATAATTAATCTATTATAATATAAAATCAACTCCACTTACTTTTGCGCCGCTTCTAATACTTAAGTACTAGTGCTTCGTGAGTTTATTACTCGTAATCATTAAAACCGCCTCATTTGCAGTGTACGCTACAATAGTAGATTGCAGCTGTGAAGACTCATACAAGGGGACAGTACGGCAGTCGGATTTTTGTAATTTTTCGTACTCATGGTACGCGAAGTTCAGAGCTCGAATATTAATATCCCAAAGCAGTTCGACGCCATATTCAGAAATTTTCGAGAAAATTGACTTTGAAGTTTTCGAGCGCTCTCTTATCCCACAAAGATTCATCGATATTTGAACCGGGCTCGTGGCGTACCCGGTAGCGCTCGAGTCTAGTAATCGCGAGGTCGCTAGTTCGAGTCTCACTTCGATTTTTTTTTTTTTTTTTCATTTTTTTTAAATGAAAAAACGCAAGTCATATTTTTAATTATCTCTTGATTATAAACATACATTTTCAAGTATCAATATTTATAACCAACAACATTTTTAGGTTCAACTACCCGCTTCGCAGGTAGTTGATCAGGACAAAGGCAAACGATGTACGCAGAACTGTTATTCACAATATCGACGGTTGCCAAAGCAAGCGTTATATTCACATATTTCAACATTTATTCTTCTATTTATATTCCTATTAATCTACAAGGGAGTTTATGTAAATATTATTACTGGATATTTTTACGTCGCCTATTCGCAATTTCAAGCAAGAGATAATCAAAAATAAGACTTGCATTTATCATTGACAATTATAATTACATATATGTGAATTAGCATAGATTTTATGATTTTTATCCCGGGATTATTTATTTATTTTTTTATAAATAATCACCTATTGTTATACATAAATAATATATGATCATATATGAGAAAATATATAATTATGTATAACTATAATGAATTTTGTACATAAATAACTATATATGGATTTTGTCCATATATAAACATATATAGATATATTATATTAATTATATATAATAATATGTGATTATATACAACAAAAACTTATCGGGATATTTAAATGACGGAGGTATGCGAATTAAAAAAAAATGAAAAAAAAAAAAAAAAAAAATTTCGAAGTGAGACTCGAACCAGCGACCCCGCGATTACTAGACTCGAGCGCTACCGGGTACGCCACGAGCCCGGTTCGAATATCATTGCATCTTTGTGGAATAAGAGTGCGCTCGAGAACTTCAAAGTCAATTTTCTCGAAAATTTCTGAATATGGCGTCGAACTGCTTTGGGATATTAATATTCGAGCTCTGAACTTCGCGTACCATGAGTACGAAAAATTCCAAAAATCCGACTGCCGTACTGTCCCCTTGTCAGAGTCTTTTAATATCTTTACAATGTATTCTGGTGTCTTTGGACGAATAGTAGACATTTTGTGAACAACTTTTGCAATACTCCGTCCAAAAACATGTCCCATTAACATTCATGAAAGTGTTTCTAGTAAGTGATAATTTTGAGGCAAACCAGGCGTATTAAATCATGTCTCGGAATACTGGTGACGATAATTGATGGTGAATTATTGAATGGATTTTTATTATACAATCTTCCCGGGAAGTATTTTCACGATTCTGCTCTAACAATTCGCTGCAATTTACTAGAAACATTTTAAACAAACAAACCTTAAGTTCCTCCTCATATACTTTACAATGAAAAATAAAAAACCCACCGTTATGAATTGTTTTATTGGAAAAAATATATATATAATTTATAAAAATGAAAACAATTTTTAAAAAATAATGGAAATACACTTTAAAAAATAATGTAAGGATGAGAAACGTTTGAATAATTGTTGGGATAACAAAAAGAAGATCCGAGGGAGTAATCGAACGCGAGACCTCCTGTGCAAAAGACCGAGCCCTAACCGTCTAGACAAGTGCCTGACATTTTAAACTCATAAGGCGCCTGAGAAACTTTGAATCGATTCTTCTCAGAATTTTCCGAGTAGTGCGTCCTACTACTTTAACCACGTAAAGTGCTAGGGGACCTCCTTCACCACAAAAAAAACGGCCAAATCCCCGACCCCACGGTCGTACCGTCTCCTTGTTAGTAGTTCATTTCTTGCCTCTCTTTCGCTTCTACTTACATCCAATTTTCCACGCAAAAATTCTAATGGATGAGTCTGTTGTGAGTCTCGATTCAATTTCTTTTTCTCGTGCAAGACCTCAAACAACTGCGATTCAGTTGCAGTATAACTCATTTTGAATATACTTTAACAACAAACACATTAAATCCAGAAGTTGAAGAACAAGTGTTTATTAACATACAATACCCGGACCGAATTAGAAAAATCGGCTCAATGTTCATAGTGATTTGCTTGAGTTTGGAGCAAATCATTTATTCACGTTTTATACCTTAAAAGCAAATAATAATTTTTATCTTTCGACCTTAAAAGTTTAATATCCGACACTTAACTCTTCTATACTTTTATTGTACTTAGCGGATCGAAAAAAAGTAGCCACAAATTTTGGAGCAAGTTTTTATAGAAGAATTACGGAAATGTAGCCAAAAAATTGTTAAATCCAAAAAATCCTAATTTTTTTCACAGACATTTATTAAAAATTGCCCAACTGTCTGCAAGGTTTTGCAGCGTGAATTCAGTGTTTAGGTCCTAAAGAGAAAATTCTTGAATGAGATAACGCGCGGAGGGGCACGGAGCAATTTACAGAAGTATTGAAAAAAAGACAAAAATACATTTTTTGGCAATAATTTAATACTATAATCGACTGTGTCATTTTGAATGATTGCTATATAGTGAATTTACCTTTTTTTCACTTATTTTGCTTCACTAAAAAGATTATTAGAGTTAAAAAATAGTAATATACATAAACATTAAGGAATTTCAGAACGAACATAATGTTTATTTAAATAAATTAATGAAGAACTTCGACTTTGCACGTTAGTTACAGCCTTAAAAAAATGCACAGACAAAATATTTTAGGCGCTCAAAGTGAAGATAAATATCAGTCCAAAAATTTGGACTGATTTGGATTGAAAAACTGAAGGTTTTTTAGACATTTGACCCTCTGTGCCATCCACTGATTGTCACTAAATTCATTTATAACAGGCTTCCTACGAAATTCCAGTGATGCAGAAACTCGCCTAACACGAAAAGCATAGACGTTTTTGCATGCTCGAATAAATTTCTCTCTTTCTCTCTCTCTCTCTCTCTCACACACACACACACACGCGCGCGCACACACGCCCACGCACACGCACACACAAACACACACACACACAAAGGGCGGGCAGCCACGCATATACACATATGCATATATTTTTTTAATTTGACTTTTTTGACAAAATCTGAACGCATTGCAATTTCAAATGTTAGATAGAGAAAAAACACCAAAAGAAAGTTGTTACACTTACAGCTCTTTCGAAATTATAACCAAAACCAAGGGGCAATTATACGAGCGAAACTGTACTACTCTGACAATGAGACGGCAAAAACTAAACTTGGCAATTTTTTTTGACCAATAACTGTTGCGCATGTCACCTGGACCGGATCGGAAAAAAGTGACTGCGTGGTTAAAAATTTGAATTGTACGAAACGCGATTCTAAAGGAACGAATGCCTTCGCAAGAAATTTCACCAAGATTTATGTAGGGAAAAAAATAGATGCCACACCGCATCGAATATGCATTTTACTTCTTTTGCCCATTTTTTACGATTCGCTCATCGTTTACGCTAATGCTCCTAACAATTACTCAATCTACTCGATCAGTTAACATGTGCATTTTCATGTAATTGCAAATCATTTGTTCGAGATGAGTTATCGCGGAAGTTATACAGGTTCGTATTTTCATACGCAGTTGAACTTACAGTAAATTCTTCAGCGGCCTGTGGGCAGACAAGAACGATTTTTCACTTTTTTTCGGCATTCATACTCATCACTCAAATCTTAAGCACGGAGCAAAAGGATGACTTAGATCGAGGAAATTGTTCATTCACTGATGGGCGACTTATTATTAAGTAAAATACTTGATTACTCCGAATATTCGTTTGTACGGTGCAGAAAATAATGCTGAAAATAACCCAATATTCCTTTTTACCAATAAATAATTGGTTAGGAATTGTTTTTTTTTAATTCGGCACGTCACACATTTTGTTATGAAAAGAATATTCATTTTTGCGAAAAAAAATCTTCAATTTAAAGAAATGAGCAAAAGGTGAAAAATGTATCGTTTAATTCGTTTTTCGCAAAAGTGAAAATTTCAATCGTTTGAATCACAGTGAAAGAAAAATCGCAGCGGTTTGGATACTTGAGAGCTTCTTTGGGATACTTTGAGGTTAGAAAAAAAACTAAATCTGTCCTCAATCTATTCGTCATTTCTTGAGTTATCTCAAGTTTATTGAAACTCCGTGGAAACGCGATTTTTTACCTGTTTTTCATTCGAGGTTTTCATATTGGAAAAAAAATGGTTTATTAAAAAACACTAAACACACCTTTTAGAAGATACTTTGAAGCATTCAAAACCCTCCGTATATTATTTGTACGATCATTAGTTTTCGAGTAATGAATGATCAAAGCCAAAAAGTTCTTTTTCGCTTCGAACGACGATAACTCCACGAAAAATCATCGTACAGAGCTCAGAAACCTCTCAAATTAAAGCGGAAGAATCCAACTAAACGAGCATCATAGTTACATTGGTGAAAAAAATGTACCCAAGCCCGTGCACCTCTTCGAAATTGGGCAAAATTTTTCAAATTTTCTTCTTTTGCGGTTTCTTTGAGTTAACTCAAAAACGTTCATGGATAAAAATATTTAACCTACAGGTCTCGAAACTAGAGAATTCCAGCTTCAATTTACTTTTTTATTGCTGTACTACCATTCTTTGCCGAGTTATAGCCTTCTGAAAATCACCCAAAAACATCGAGATTTTTTTCTGATCATCTCATTGCTGTGTCTAGTGTATATGTTTTTTTTGAAAATCGCAAGAAAAATACATGGATTGAAAAAAACGAATATCAAAATGCAAATTATTTTCCATTTATGGAAAGTAATGAGAATCTTCCATTGTTATCACAAAGAAATTAATCTTTCTCCCTTGGCCCACGGCAATGCGATTTTTCTCTTCCTAACGACGCTATAAAATTCATTGGGCACAACAATGTGCAATACACGAGGTTACGTAGATGGGTGAAATTGAGATAACCACGTCAACATTTTTTGTAACCAATGAACGACCTTGAATAATTCCCGACACACTTTACGTGCAATGTCTATGTCCTACGCGATATATTAGACGCACCCGACAGTCAATTATGTATACAGATGAGAGTTGTCCGTTGCTTGGAGCCGAACGCTATAAATCAATGAATGCGCATGCGCGACCGGAAGGCTACCGTCTACACCTACAAAATGTATAATTTTGTTACGTTTTCTCACGGCCTCAATCAGAATATCTCCGCTTCGACAGGACGTTGGAGAGCATCGCATCCAAGAATATTCTTAAAGTATGTACATCCGTCAAAATTTGCATTAACGCGCGATCGTCGAGAAATAAGTATGGAAAGATTCCACTGCCATCAAGATTCCGAAAATTTTACGTGTCCTTTTTATTCGTTTGTTCGATTGTCTGTGCCCGTTTGTTTGTTCAATGTGAATGTTAAATTTGTTTGTTTGTATGTTTATTTATTGTCATTGTAATGAACTACACTGCCGCTCGAAGTTTAGCTACACCAGTCGATATTTCTTGCCGCACTAAAAGTTATATAGCTTCGTCAAGACAAAAAAAATAACCAAATTTACCGAACGGCGTTTTGAAAGGAACGAATTCCGCTTTCTTTTGCTTTCTTGAAATATATTTTATCATTTTTTTCGATCCGGTAGGCACTTTTGTACGCGATCGTTTTTCGGCTTTTCGTCGACCATCGAGAACTGGAAGCATGACTTATGGAAACATTTTTCGTCATGTTTATCCATGATAAACTGGTACAAAGTAGCAGGAGCTCCATTTTTGTTTTTTAACACTTTTCGTACGATTTTTTTTTCGCCAACCCATGTGCGAGTAGCCGACATTCCGAGTACGGCCGGCGCTTGGCTGTATTGCGACAGCTGGTCGGCTGCCAACGATCGTAGATCTATGGCGGCCCAGCGTTGGCGAAACGTGCGAGCGATGCTTGGCTATTAAGGGGGGATTGTCTTTTTTTTTTGCAAAATTTACCGCTTTTTGGGAATTTTTTTGCGAAGAAAGTATACAACGGAAAACTTGTGAAATTTGGCATATAGTTTTATTGATCTGTTTACTACATACAAAAAAATTTTTAAACAATTTCATCAAAAAATCCGCCTCCCACCCCCCTCGACGCGCGATGGTCCTTTTTTGATGGTGTGCACGATTACAGCCTTCACGTTCATCCTGCAGCAAAAACCCAAAAAGCATTTTACTTTAGACACATATAGCTATCGTTCGATGAAGGAAAAAAAAAATTGACGATTTGGTGACGTTTTGAACTTGAAGTATCGATTTTTCGAAAAAAATTGATTGATTTTTGAAACCCAAACGATAAAAGGATGTCAGCTGAGCATTCTGTCCAAATTTGAAGGCAATCGGTTGAATAGTTTTTGAGAAATCGTGCACACCATCAAAAAAGGACCATCGCGCGTCGAGGCGGGTGGGAGGCGGATTTTTTGATGAAATTGTTTAAAAATTTTTTTGTATGTAGTAAACAGATCAATAAAACTATATGCCAAGTTTCACAAGTTTTCCGTTGTATACTTTCTTAACAAAAAAATTCCCAAAAAGCGGTAAATTTTGCGAAAAAAAAGACAATCCCCCCTTAAGCGGCGACGAATCGGAAGCCAACGATCGGAACGCGACTACGGCCCAGAGTTGTCGAAACTCTCGTTCGATCACCGCATCGACGTTGGGCCCGGTAGTTTGCGCAACGCTGGCTACCACGTTTCATCCGACTCTGGTTAATCGTCACCCGGGTGTGGTTGGCCAACGCTTGCAGACACAGAGTGCAGCCAACGCTTGGCGGTAAGGCGGCGATGCATCAGCAGCCAACGATCACAACGCGACTATGGCCCAGAGTTGTTGAAACTCTCGTTCGATCGTCGCGGCGGCAACGTTAGGCACTGCAGTTCACCCGACGTTGGCTACCATGACTCAGACAATACTGGCTAATCGTCGCCCGGGTGTAGTTGGTTATCGCTTGTAGCTCCAGAGTTCGGCCGATGCTTGACCGTAAAACAGCAGTGTGTTTGTATTTCCGTTTGAGCTTCGCGTCAACAGCACAATGTAGCGCGCAACGTTGGTAGCATCGACATTTTACAGCAAGGTTAAGTTTCGATGTTTGTAGTATTTCAGTGTGAAAACCAGTTTGATAATTGCTGGGATTAATTAAAAATCAAGGAGAGCATTAATACTGAATATTCAAATTGAGAAAACGAGTGAACAGTTCGGTAGAACGTTCCGAGTATGTCTTTGACAAAATGTGTATTTTTTTAATTGTTAAAAAATATATACCGTTACCCTTCTTCATTAAAAGCTAGAAAGCAAAGAAAAAATTGAAAAAAAAAAAGAAATAATAATCAATGCATTTGAAAAATGCTCTTTAAATCATATACGAATCTATTGAAGTGTGCTTCTAATGCTTGAAAATTACAACGTTTTACTTCACGCCAATTAAAATTTTCGCGCGTTTAAGTCACTGACAGAAAAATTCTATTGATATTAATTAACCGCGTCTATTTTATTTTTGTTCATTTGAATAAACTAGATTTTTCGTGGAATCAAATTTTTCCTATTGCATTCCATTATGAGACGGAACGTTTTTAGAATAAATTTTCCTCACCTGACGCGGCCTGGGTCAAGGCTGCCAGGGCTCATATGGCGTTATGTTTAGTGGTAAATTTAATTTGTTGGGCGCCAGTCATTGCAATTCTGACAAAATTTTAGGATGGGGAGCAAGAGAAGTGGATTCTCAACTAGAGACACGATGGAGCCGGAAATGTGATGTTTCTCGAGACGGAAATGAAAGCTCTTCCGACTTACTTGTTTAGTTATCCCTTTTATTTGTTTCTCCGCCTGATAACCGCTATGCTCGCACTCGCACTCGATTAATCATTACAAAATATTTCTGAATTAATTTTACATCTACTAAACACAACGACTTTTCCAGTTAACGAGGGTAAAATAATTTCGGATTTTAATAACGCCTAATCGACTCGAGGTCTCGTATCGAAGTCCTCTCCTCTCCTCGATCTTCTATGATCGAGCGCCTATGGTGGGGTCGCAAGCCCTACCGTTGCCTGTCGGTGTTCGGCAAAGCTCAGTCGTCGAGGACCGTCAAATTTAAACTTTCCCGTGACAATTATTGGAATGATTTATTTCCAATATATTCATTTATCCAAATCAAAATATATTTAATATCGTCCAATAACTAAATATTTTATTTAATACTAATAAATCTGTGATTCGGTTTCATCTGTTCATAAAACATATAGTTGAATGCATAAAATGGATCTATTTTATTTGTTTGTAATTTCAGCTAAATATAATTTTTGCAGAGTCAACCATTATATTTGATTAAGCTAATGTCCTGTCAAAGGGGTGTGTGGGTAGAGAGGATGCAGAGAGAGGAATTATATATATATATATATATATATATATAGGTTATGTTTGAAAAATATATAGCGCGTTATTCGATAGAACTCTCTAATTATCACAATGATATTAACTAATTGATATAGTTTATGTGATACAACAAATAATGGGGCAGCGTGCCCAGCTATGAATAGGTAGGTTCCAGGTTCGATTCGCATATAGGTGAAATATTTTCTTCGATTAAAACCATCTCAAAAGACTAGGGAATGACGAATTACGATCCAAAATCGTTGTCGTAAAACTCTCAATTAAGTGCTTCATTTCATTTTGAATTTATGAAATATTTTATGCCTATAGTATTTGAGTTGAAGATTTTTTGTCAGTGTAGGGCCGACGCTGCAATCGACGTAGGGTCGCTGTCGCAATCAACGTAGGCCCGACGGTGTTATCGACGTAGGGTCGATGCCGCAATCAACGTAAGGCCGATGTTGCAATCGACGAAGAGCCAATATTAATTATCTGTTGCGGCCCAATGCTTGGGTGCAACGTTGGGCCGATGTTATCATCCCGGCGTTTATTGGACGCCGAACCTACGTTGTTGAACAGAGTCGGGCCGTGGTTCTAACTGAGGCGATCATCGCTGCACCAAGGTTGGCCCGACTCTAAAATCGTACATGGGAAGTTATTTCATTTTTGGCTAAAAAAGACAGATTTTGGAAAATGCAACGTAACCCAAGAACTATAGGGTTTAAAAGAAAATGTCAAAGATCTAAAAGGTTGCGTAAGTTTATACTGGATCGCCTGGAATTTTTTCAAAATTTTCCTTCAATTTTGTTTGGTACTATCTTCGCTTGAAACCCTGATGCGTGGGACAGCTTAACTGAAAATGTATGGCGTTTATAACAAAATATTAGGAGGACAACTTTTTTAATTTTCGATTTTAAATTCGCTGAATTTTTTTCTGAATTTCTTTTGGCCGACCCTCGGAAAATTGTCCGAACAATTGATTGGCGTATCTCGAAAACTATTGAGTTAGAGACAAAAGATCAGAAGGGGAAAATGTTGCAGTACTCGTTTTTTTAATACGTTGGCATCTTTCAATGTTTTAATTACAATGTTTCAAAAGCACCTAGACGACATGAAGAAAAAAATCATAATTTTTTTTTTCGAAATGAGGAACAAAGCGGCATTTGTTTTCTTCAAAACGCTGTTCGGTAAATTTGGTAATCTTTTTTATGACGAAGCTATGTAACTCTTAGTGCGGCAAGAAATATCGACTGGTGTAGCCAAACTTTTGGCCGGCAGTGTACATAGCGTGATACTACCTCTGTGAACATGGCAACCGAGTATCTCCGATTTCAATTTTTTTGGTGATTTCCGAAGTTTTTCGATTGCAGTTGATTGTAGTAAACTTAATTTCGTTTGTAGTAGCCCAGAAAAAAAATTGAGACCATAAAAAAAAACCGCATCCCCCGAAATAAAAATAGCGAACTATTAATTTTTTTTCGTTCAAAATCTTTTCTAGTTGATTGTAGTAAATTTATTTTCGTTTGTAGTTGAAGGGTTTTTTTTGGCAAAAAATGAAAATCGAAAAATAAAACGGCCGGCAACGATTTTTGGAGCGAGTTCTAAATGCTAGTTAACAAATGTCTAACATTAAAAACATGAACTAAAACAACAGCCTTACTGAAATGCAATATTTCACTATTTTTATAAGCAGATTTTCCTAAGCAATAACCGCAAAGGCAGGAATACGATCTATCTTAGGTTTCTAGTTGTGAACTAGGTAACTACAAATGACGCCGGGGCTACTTAAACGTTTGTAGTTGTTTGTAGGTTTGGATTTATCGTTATGATGAAAATACGATTTTTCTACTCGTTTTAGTTGATATCAACGATCTGTGAAGAAATTTTGTGAAAATTAAATAATGACAAGCAAAACCCTCTTGAAGCACATATGAGATATAGATTCGTAAACAGATCGTGTGTGTTATACAGGTTTCAGTCCCTCGCAGTGAGAAGTATGAAACCGAATAAACTCCATTCACTATGGTGCTTGAATTTCTTCAGCATCGAACAGTTCGATCAAAAGTTAACGCGTTTCGACTGCCGCACGAGGCGAAATGGCGTAACGCCCGTTTTCGCTAGTGGTGATTTACGCGCTTTCGTTTCTGAGCAATCCGCATCGAAACGAGGTAAAATTTTACGTATGCTTGTGAGTGTGTACAACAAGGAATATATCGATAGATCGTGGTACTCGTCGTCGTATAAACTTCGGTATGCGTTTCATGTACTACACATAGAGATTTATGCCGCAAGCGAAAATTTTATGTCCAGGGTATATGGAAAGTATCGGTATACCGAGCCCGGAGCTTCATACGAGGCCGCTCTTACGTCGCACAGCGATATGTACTCCCCTGTGATTTCGCGATTTTGCGTACTGATCTTACATAGATAGACGTCCATGTATAGCTGTATAAGTACGAATATTATGGAGGATCGGTCCAACTTTGCTACCGATCTCTAGAATCGCTGATCAAAATGGGAGGGAGAGAAACGTGTGAGGTTAGAGTACAGGAACTATACTATTTGTGCAGTCTGAATCTGGTGCTCACTGGGCCAGGGACGTTTCTCGGAAACTGGGAGCAAAACACCTCACACTAGCAGGCCATCTTGCACCAGTCGGAATAGGAAGTAGCGCAAATATTTTATAACTTCGCTAAGATTAACAGATTCTATGCGAGCCTTGCGGAACCTTGGAGAATAAGTATCAAGTTTTCTAGCGGAGCCGGAGATCTGCTGGAAAGGACAGGCTGTAGGTAAATTTTAAGTATTTCTGAATAATCGAGACGTATTCGAAAATTCATGAGTTCCCATTGAGCATAATGAGTCGGGATGGAAGCAAAAAGAAAGTTTGGGGAAGATTTATCGGCAAGGCTTGTGTCGGGCCTGCAGAAACTTATGGATAGAATTTTTAGTATTTAATTTATGCGGAACAAGGGATAACGCCTTCTTTGGTCGAGTAGGCGCTGTCAAGGTTGCCGTCCGATGGAAGAATCAGAAATTGGAATAGAAAGCTCGAGTCTTTGGAATTTTAGTGGAATCGTACGGCATTTTTATTCTACTCAACTGTGTTGAATTACGTTTCACGTAGAAATCCATAGGATTCCATACTCACGTCTTCCCCGATCAATGCGCGCCGGCGGACAGACGGGGATAAAAATCGTTCGTCAGTCATTTAGCGATTTTTCGTTGGTCAAACCGCAAGCGAAATCCGTACTATCGAGCATTGCGGTCGAGCCGTAAAACGAGGCAATATCTACAAGGGACAAATTCCGACGTCAAAAATTGGACGATCGAGGACGCGTGATCGACTTGGATGATTCGCGGTGTGAGCACGATGTAGCGATACGTGAATTTTTCTTTTTTCCCCTTCTACCGTATATCCTCGTTTTGCCAATCCAAGTGATTTTTCGAAAGCGAGTATCGTGCTCGGATTACGCGTCCGCGATCGAACGCGTTGGCGTCCCCGACTAACGAACCTTTTTTTGCACCTCTGCATCCAAATCGGCCGTTAATCCTCGTAAGCCACGTAAACAGTCAGATCACGGTGTAAAACTTTGATACTTTTGCAAAAACTCTTCGATGTTTTTGACACTCTGACGAAGAATTTTTGAGTTTCAAATGGTTGTCTTAAAAAAGCAGTAGTATTTTTCATTGTTCGATCAACCGATTCGAACAGGTTGCTGGCTAGGTGGGTACCTACCCGAGTCGAAATGTTCAGCCTATTTTAAAGGCCCTTGATCCTATGCCAGCCTCACTTGAATCTGTTTACTGCTAGAAGTCCTACTATGGGCTTCTAACATGCTCTTTCTTTGCTGCTTACCTCCTGCATAGGCCCTTATATTCCTACCTAACCGATACTAGCTGAAATCATTGCAGCTCCTCTTTTCATTGCGTTTGGACCTATCGCACGTTTGGCTGTTTCGACGAAACGAGAGTGGGGATAGTCGCATCCGAAAGAGGGGGTCTGATAGTTTTCAGTAACCATCATTCGTTCGACTAGGTAGGACCGCGCGTTTGACGTAGAGGCGTACTTTTCCAACGGCCTTTCCATTATCTCCACCCAGCGAACCTTTCGCATTCGCTTCAAACTTGCCCCTGCAGCTCCAGCAACTCTCCAAAAGGGGAAGAAATGGATCTTGGGCAAACAGTTGCAACATTTTTCATAGTAATTGCCCTCACGTATGCATGTATACGCGGATCTCTATAGCAGGCACCCATGCATACGTATAGGTACCAGTATACGTGTTTTGGTGTACTCGTATGCTTAAGCGTGTACGTGTGCGGGTATATACATGTGTCTACGCATGCGCTTATTCAGGCATATGTATCTCTACATGCGTAATAGAGTGTATAGGTGTGCGTGTAGACGTGTGCCAATCGACGTCCTCCTTGGCGCCTGCAAGTGGAGAAAAGGGAAATTTGTTCCCGTTCTAAGCCCTAAGTAGGAGCTCATTTTATATTGAATACGAAGCTACTTTACTGCCTTGATCTCCTACCACTGTGAGGATCTGGAGGGGTAAAATAGGCTGAAAATTTCGACTTGGGTACCATTGGCTTACAATATTGATCGTAAAAAAGGCGAGGAGCAGCGACAACTCTGGAGATAATTTTGGGCTTGTGGGTGTTCGATTGTCCGCTCACTTTTCTCAACGCCCTCAGCTGCCCGACGAGAAGTCTATTCCTTGTGTGGCCGGGCCTCAAGGGTGATATCGCCATCAGAAGAAATAAACAAAGTCTCGATGCTCGAAAATCCGAAAGTCCACGCGTTTTTTGTCTCCCCAAGTCATCAACTTTATTGGCAGCCTTATTCTTCCAACCGTAATCTCTACGTTCCCGATAGCAGTCCCAACAGGGAAGGACGAAATAAAAGAACGAGAATAGACGCTAACAAGGTGAGCAAAAAATTGTAAGCCGATACCCGCCCGGCAGCCAAAAAATGCGTAAATGTATCAATGACGAACATTTACGAGCTCGATAGATGAGAGACATCACGTTTCGTGGACGAGAACCGTATCGTTGCGGTGCTTAATATCAATTAAGAGAGATGACTAAATGACGGAGTCTTAAAGACTCCGTCACTCTCACCCGGCCGATATGAATCCGACTTACAGAGGCTGCAATTAAGATGACTCGATTAATTAATTCGTCTCCGTTCGGGCGTGCTATCGGAACTCTTCCAATACACCGGGTGTCCGTAATTACGCGGATAGCAAAACTTCTTCGCCATATTCTTTCGTCATAATCAAGCCAATTATTCCAAATGGCTTGGTCAGACTTTCAACCAAAGACCAAGACACTTGCCGACTATTCATCGACCAATGACAATCCACTTTAGTCTCACAAAGCAGCCGACCATTCTTCGAGTCGATCAAACTTTCGAAAATCGTCTTAATCTAAAGTTGCCGGAACAAGTGCTTCATACAAGGAAATGTAACATTATCCAAGACAATTTTTCAAGTTCACGAGTCATCTCTGTTCGTTACCACAAATGTTACCTATCGTTTTGCATTACCAAAACTTGGCCCGGAACTTTGAGTTGAAAAAATTATCGATTAAACATCGAACGCGGTGTTGCTCTTGGCCGCTTGAATAATCACCGGATCTAGAAGTTCTTTCTTCGAAAGAACCGTTCATTTTAACGTGTAAATCATTGGAGTTGCAGTCGAGGTACCCTGTATATGCAGCTCTCTACACGTAGATAATATTAGTGTCGGATCAAGTAGATTTGCCATCGTCGCGGATGCCGCGCGCCTTCACACTGTCCGTTTCGGTGCCGTCCATGACCTACGCCCACGCAATGCTGTACCAATGCTAACGCTCGTAGACACTTTTACCACGGCTCAAACCGACACAATGAAACCCTCTCCGCCCGCTCAGGTCACAACAATTACCCAACGAGTTTCAGGTTTTTTCTTTCCATTCGGTTAATCTTCCGACCTTCCAATGCTCTGGCATTGCGACACCCCCGTGATCATTCGATTCAATGTCAATGTTGGAAGACTCGATGACACCTTTTTTCCAATGCGGACAATCCTCGTCCGCTTTTAATAACTTACTAATAGCCCCGAGGAAGACTTTTTACCTCGCAACTCTGACTCTTGCTCTTTTGGCGCCTCGGTGAAACTTGTTCTTAGCACATCTGAGACTCGCACACTCGTATTTTCCATCATCTTTTACACATTACCTCGTGCATACGATGAGCCTGAAGCTTTGTAAAATTTGCTCGCTACGTGATGTGTGTGCGTTGGAGAAGAGACGGGATAGCACGAGCTCAGGCTACTTTGGCTCTATAAAATAGATGGATGAGCGCGCACTGCTTCTGGTTATGTCAGCATCCTCTGGACAGACAATAGACGACCCCGCGCGTTATTGTCTGCCCCGCTCGCGTTCACTCTAACACGTGTTTCGTATACATGCACATGGTACGAAATAGGGGAGAGATGGCTATATGGATTCCATCATATGTGGGTACATCCACATATGTGTAGAGTGTGTATTATTATTGCCTATCTGTCGCCGTGGTGGTCGTCGGCTTGGCAATCTCGACAATCCACACTACAGACCACCACAAACCATCGTTCGCTACGCCAGTACGTACAGAATGTACCGTTCCATCGAGTGATCCTTACTAATCGACCCAACAACGTTCCAGTACATAAATATACATGTGTATGTGTAGGTGTTAGAAGAGTATATGGAGCAACGAGGGATACACGAAATGCGTGCGTTGCAACCTGTTAGCCATTCGCATACACCTTAATGGACAGACACAACGTTTCGCTCGTATCAGGCTCTCCGGAATTCTGACTGAACGATGGGCAGACTGAGCGATAGATGTATATTAACCATTGATTTAGTTCGCGGTGATGCATCCAAAGACCGCCACCCGAATAGGCCCGATAACACCTCGTCGTGTACGCGTGACTATCGATGATGAAACGTGTACGCAGACTTGGGCAGTTGTCGGAGAAAAACGATCGGCATTTTTCATCGCACGAGAGTATCCGTTCGGATTAAGGAAAAATATAACGGAAATGCTTGTATACGGAGAGAGGAAAAAATCACTTGGCTCAACGGAGCCGTTCATTGAGGCAGGTGGCCAACGAAATATTGAGATGATACGCTAAAATATATATTTGTTTATTCGATGAAACAAATCATTCTTAGGGTTAGCTGATATTCGATTTTTTCAATGAATTATTCGTTGCCATCCCCGGATGCAGTCAAGGCGAGTTTTATTTCTGTATGAGAATTGGAAATAGAAGTTTGAGAATATTTAAGGAATGTATCGATCGAGCGCGGTTTCAATAACGATAGATTGCGTTTAAATGTCACGAGACTAGTTGGTCGTCCGAGATGCGGTCCAGGTGTGTCGCCGATTAAGGAACAAACCACTTTGAGTTCGCTCAGCTCGATGAAGCCCTTTCGATTTTCCGATCAACTATATTCCTGAAGAAGTCAGTATTCTTTCCGAGTTGCGGCTCCTTCCAAAAGAAAACAAGACCACCGATATGACGCTTGGATCGTCAATGATAAATATAACGCGACCGCCAAATTCACGATACATCTGTCTCTCACTCCCCCCCTCTCTCCCTCTCTCGTTCAAGTATTCAAATATAGAAGACACTAAATTTAGGCTTTTATCGTTCGGAACGCTTACACGATTGCGGCGATGACGTCAGTGCGAGTGCAGTACACTCTAAAACAATCTATTTAGACATGGATTTTTCTAGACAGGAAGTACGTGAAAGGTTAACGGGTTGTAACAGTCGAAAACAGCTCATTTTTTGGAGATTTTCTTTAGAAAATCGTGATGATTAATTTGTAGAAAAATTAATTATTTGAAAGAGTATTATCCAAAGGGCACTCTGTAAGTTTATAGTGTAAACATATTTAATTATCATACAGTCTATGTACGGGAAGGACCTCTCGAAAACACCGTCTTTTGCGGTGAGCCGAACCAGGTTGCCTGATATGAAAAAAATCAAACAGATATCGTTGGTATATGACTTTATCCTGTGATTAATCGAAGGAATTTCCGAAATATCTTTGAGACATTTTGTTCGCCGACGTTGAAAATGTACTCTCGAGGAAGAAGCGTTCAAAGTTCCGAGCGACGCCCTGGCGAGCGTTCCTACGGGCGCCAACATAACAACCTATGAATCTGTCAATTTTAATCCGCTCAGCGTGAAATTTTCCGGCCACATTCATAAGATGATAAACTGTCAAAATATATTGTTTTGAAAAAAGTGATTCTTTGCGACTTTTACAACTAGGCATACCCCCCCCCCCCCCCCAAGCGAAAATACACAATTTAACGCGGAGCACGTTCTTTTCTCTTGCTTCTGCTTCTTGTATGGTATTTCCACGACTAAAAAATGGCGATGTCCATCGACCAATTCTATCGGAGTAAATTCAAGTACCGTGAAAGGTTTATTCGATTTGTACGTACCTAAGAAAAACATCCATATTCGTATTCAATGCGCGAATTCTCCTTGTTTACAATGCTTCCGCAGGCAAAAGTTGCATCTTCGAATGAAAAAAGCTTGCAACGTTATGTCGATCCGATGAAATTTACGTAGGTACGAGCAGACTTTTTGAGGAAATTGGCGAAGAATCGACGGGGCGCGATCTCGGTCAGCGCAGTCGAGTTAGTAAATTAAATTTGGACGAGAGATTTTTTTTCCTCGAAGCTCATGCAGAGTCGGGAACTCGCCAAAGTGGATGGACCTCGAGATATATTGGTCGTTTTGTCAAAACGTTCTACTAATTCACTCTAATTCAATTATTGCTTTTAGTTTGGTTCGCTCAAAGAAAATTCCCGCTACTCTCGCGATTTTCCCGTTGTTTGTTCGGTGGAAGGCGCTACTCCGTTGGAGATCCGCCGAGATTGATTTAAGAATGCAACGACTATAAATTCGACCCCAAAAGGTTGCTTGCATTCTTTTTTTCATAATCGATAATATGAGAGCTACGTCAACGAGTCTGGGTTGGGTGGAAAGGGAATACGGTTAACATGGACAATAATTGAATCAAGGATAGATCCTTTTCAAAGAATGTACTTCCACTTGACTTCCAATAAAATATCTAGAAACTCAGTGGATCGTAAGGTATTCCGTTCACGAACCCAAATATTAAACAATCAACTGATCTTCGTCTACAATTAAGTAAAAATACATCCCGGTTCACTGGTCAAATTGCAAGCCAAGTTACCGAATTTTTAACAAAAATTACGATTCTAAGAATTTTCGAAATTGAAACGGTACTTTATGGAGATGACAACAACATTTCTACCTAACAATTCATACACTAAATAACTCTAGATGCCCGATGTAAACTACTCTGCGCGTGTAAAAAATGCTCAAGTTTCCATAACGACAACGAAAGCAGCAGCGGCTCACCAAATGTTTATAGAAAATATGAAAGATAAAACTCGGAAAAATGTGACTAGCGAAAGATATTTCGTGCCACGTTTAATAAAAAAAATTGTTAAAATGTCTAAATGTACAAAATTTGCGCCAACATTTTTAATTCCAGTTTATAGTTGGGTATACCAATTAATGGCAACGATCTTTTTTACCAAGCGCTACTGTAATTAACCGATGATTCGCGGAAGGGCCCTGCTTGTGTTCCCGCAAAATACGGCCCTCCACGAACGGAATACCTTAAACGAAATTTTTTTTTTTTTTTTTCGAGCGGTCATGAATTTCATTCCGAGGAAAGAGAAGACGAGCCTTTGATTCCGTATACACTCATTTCACCCGATACACTCGAGACTCGAACGAAATCTTCACGATTTCAAGCGGTTTGGAGAACAGACTTTGCCAATGTATTCAAAGGCCGGGGAATCCCCGGGGCAACCAAGGTAATGCCCGAGGAATCACCCGGAAGAATAGAAAACTTTCCGGTACGATCTTTTCGTAGATCGAGATAGAGAAATAAAATAAAAATGTGTCTCTGAAGCAACTGCTTGCTGCATCGACGAATCGTAAATCTTGAATGAGAAAACTAGCCGGGGGCGTTTCTTACTCCTTTTCTCCCTTCTTCTGGCTATCGACTTTTCCTGTTGACAATTCTATGCCAAGACGGAGAAACCTCTCAACCACGAAGAGAGAAAACGATAAGACACATTTTCTCTGCAATCGACAGGGGTTGGAATCCTCTCCTCGACCCCCCCTCCCTCTTCCCCTCGCCGCGTCTTTCCCGCCAAGGTTCACCCGGAGAGCCTACCACTCGGTACCTACTGCTACTATTGACATAGCTCAACATTTCTTCATCGAGTTAAGAACAAATGAAACTTTCCTTTTACCGCCGCGTCACTTTTCGACGAAAGTAAAATTATTCGATTGTTCGTCCCGATCGATACGCCGAGCGAGTTTGCATTCTGCTTTCCGCATTTATGGATAGAAATTTCCTACCATCAAAGAAGAAACATCATTACAAAACGTATGGATAAAAAATATCACGTGGAACGTTAGCTCCGGAATCGTTATTGGAGCTATACAGGAGGGACGTTAAAACTGTTATGGTACCGAGCTGGTTTCTGTAATTACACGGATATACACCTTTGACTACCTCAGTCTCTATTCAAAAGTGCCTCTCTAACGCGGAACATCATTAAACTTTAACGACAAGCATTTTAGCGTTAAAAAAAGGCAAAAAAAAACCTAAAATTATGACGGACAGTCGAATGATGTGGTTTTTTTCGATTAAAAAAAAAAGAAGAGGCATGTTCGAACGAAAGATAGAAAATAGAAGGAAACAATGATTGAAAATGATTTAGCTCGACGAAAGCTCGCGTTTTTTTTTAATTCCAGAGTTTCAAGTGACAAGTACTACAAGTCATATTAATTTGGAAATAAAGGAAACCATGTTTTTCCGCTTGAACGATTTGCTGGGTTTTTATCCTTCTTTCCAACATTGGACCGGATTCTATGATGGATCGGATCAACATTGGACCCGATTCTGGCAAGTGGTATGCAGTTAATGTTTGCAGCATTAACGCCTTCTAGCTGCGCATTTCGCGTTACTCTACTGCAACGAAATGGCACTTTCTTCACTGGGGGCATAAAAATTGTGGAAATGTTTGTTGGACGCTATTAAGAGAGCAACTGTTTTGGTACAAGTGCATACGTATATATACATATGGGGACGCAACGAAGAGGGAGAGCTAGTACGAATAGCCAGAGAAGTCTAAATTGAGATTAATTCCATGAATCCGGAGTGCTGGGCCGGCGAATAAGAAAATGCCGGAGGCAAGGATAGCAAGAGCGTAGGATATAATAAGAAAGAAAAAGCTTTCCAAGCTTAGACTTCTTCGTTTAATCCAGAAAACGCAAGATGTCCGATTTATATATAGGTTTTACGCTTGCTACCCGGATGTTATGCAAATGCGTCAATTGAAACAAAAGCAACTTCAAAACCCAAGGGCGTGGAAAAAGGGTGGACTAAGGCGGTCCTCTAGTTTTTTAGCTGTTTTTTTTACGGCTTTTTCAATAATTTTTTACGGGCAAAGCATCGAAATAATCAATCTCATTGTTTTTGCATAATCTTTATTAACATTTAAATAAGCTTTACAAATTTTTTGAAATCAAAATATATAATAGAATACAAGTTGTAGTGACCGACACGAAGACATCAAGTAAAAGAGGTGCTTGACGGTGACCAAGATTGCGGCTGGTCTGCTTATCTGAAATCAAAAAACCAAACGGCATTTTAATTTTCATATTTAAGACTAGCGATTGAACTAGAGTGAATTCTAAATAACAAAAATTGACCTTTTTATACACTTTTGAAAATTACATTCTATTTTCTACTCATGTTTTCTTAAGTTTTTCGCTCGCACAAAAAAAAACTATCGAAGCAATCATGATAATCCTAGTTTAATCGCTGCCTTATAACATATTAAAGACGCTGTATAAATTTGAACAAGATCGGTGCAGTAGTTTCTGAAATATCGTGGTCACCGTTTCGAAAAATGGTGTTTCGAGAAAAACGCGTTTGAAAGTTCGCGCATGTGATTTATACTAAAAATTTCATCTCACCGTCAATCTGCTATGCCTGGACCATACAATAGGCCTTCCTCTTCTTCTTGGAAGTCACACAGAGCTGCTCCGTCTTCCCTTTTCGCGATTCGGGCTTGTTTTACAACATCACTCGTGCGCCTTTCTGATGGGTCGATCCGGGAGCTATCACGCTGTTGAACATATCCTTTAGCTTGTGGGCCGATTTTCACTCCAATGGTTTCCAAGGTCTTCAGGATAGATTTGAATCCTTCGTTGAAGTTTGTGATAGCGAGAAACGTGGCGATTTCAACCACTTTTGGCCCAGAATGGAGATGCTTCGGAGCAAAAGTCCAGATTAACTAATTGAGCGACTCGTTATTATTTTGAGTTTCCGCTCCCAGGCATCTGCTTAACAATTCTTCTATGGGTAAATCCTCATAAGTTGGCTTTATAACTTTTTGAACTGCTTCAGAAAGAGGCGGTTTATTGTGTTTGAATTGCTCAGCCTCTCCGAGAACCTCAGCTCTGCGCCATTTGCACCAACTAGATTCGCCTGCAGGACAATTTTGATGCTGTGGATTGCTGTCTGTGGAAATCTTGTGAAAGAATGTTGCCCAAATTTCCTTTCTCATTTCCTCGATAGAATCTGGATGTCTCCGAATAGCTAATCCATAATACGTTGTCATCTCACCAATCAATATATCAGTGAGTTTTCCTGCACCTTTTCCACCAATGCCTTTATTAGATTTTTTGCATTTCGGAGCCGAGTCCCCATCCTCTTTTCAACGTGTCCAACACACTCTTTTTTTACAACAACAACATCTTCTCCATATGGTTCTGCCTTCAAAATACCGTTGAATGTCTTGCTGTCACCATCTCCTATGTATGTCGTATATCGAACTTGATGGTTATCTACTGAACGAGAAAACATTTTCTCAACTGCATCTATTTCCATCTTCCCAGAACTTCCAGTATGATTTCGAGTACAATTTTCTTCATGATCAGCGAGCCATCTTGCATATCAAACTGGATCACTATTTTTTTTTATCTTTCCACAAATTGCATCCAGCACAAAAACTACTCATTACACACGCATCAACCACTTTACCGGTGTACTTGATAATTAAAGTTGAAACTTCCATAAAGTTGAAAATGCCATCTCCAGATACGGTGAATTTATTTTCTGCTTTTCCATGTTCTTGAAGGACTTCCTTTTCTTGATTAACCGCAATCAACAACACTGTATGAAAAACGGCCGAAGAAGCTGAGTGAATATTTTCTAATATGGAATAGTACGTGTTCAAAGCAAAACCTTGTCCCATATCCATCAGTCCACAGAAAATTCTATAGCCTTCATAACCGACTCCCAACAAACGCATCACGAAAACTAAGCGAAGATTTATTTCGTAGGCTTTACCGATTTTTGGGCATGAATCTATTTCTTTTTCTTTCTCACGCTTGCACGCCATAGAAATGTTAAAGCCCAATCCTCGTATATCACGTTGATGGAAAGTCACCGTATTTTTGCACTCTTTACAAATAACAGCAATTCAAAATACAATACAAAACAGTCTGTTCAACGTTCACTTCAAAATTGTCTTGTCTTGTTCAAAAGTGTGTCGGTTGCCTGCGAATTTTCGCTTTTCAGGTCGATCGTAACGAGCCTCTACGGGGCGTCTCTACTTCCTTTCTTTAACATTTTGAAAATTATTTCCAAAAAGTCAGCTACGTGCGACTCGCAAGAGAAAATATAGTACGCTTCGCAACTGCCACAGCAAAACTGAACTAACCGACGCTTCACGGCGCCTTAGTCAATATTCGAAAGCGTCTGTTAATGGTCTCGGCTCCCCTTTATTCGGGCCTAATTCACAAAAGGTTCAGGTAGCAGCAGTTAGGTTTAGGGATATCAATACAATGGTCAGCGCCGCTCCAGGGCCGTAACTTGTGAACCACTTCGAATATCGAAAAATCCTTTGGCACACATTTTCTACACATGTTGTAGATGTGATTTATGAAAAGAAAAAAAATCGATTTTTTCTTTCTTTCGATAAATAGTCATAATCGAATCGTACAAGTGTCTGTTTAATGGGCTGTTTCGTATCAAGATCAGGCTTACAGAGCATGGTTTTAAGTATCTTTTACAATTTTTGTATCGAAAAATATTTATAAATATGGTAGATACAGTGGTTTGTGCAGACCACTGTTTGATAAACGTCATTCGCGGTGATCACTGCTGCTCGGAAACAAAACATCTCGAATAAAAAAATCAAAAGGATTTAGCTTTTGCATGAAATTATCTAATGCTTGGAGGAAGGATTTAATAAAATATGGATTGTTGAAAAAATGGCTCCAGGCCTAAGTGAATGTTTCGATTTTCGGTGGAAAAAACCCTCTATTTTCGTCAATAGAAAAAACTATCAATAGAAAAAAATGCCTTCAAAAGAAAAGAAGCTTGTAAAGTACGAAGCTGTTCGGTGCAGTGATTTTCTAGATATCGCGATCACCGATTTTTAATAAATTCATTTGCAGAAAAACGCGTTTAAAATTTTGGGTCAGGTTTACACGTGGGTAAGATGTAATTTGATAAACGCTCACAACGCCCTCACTTTTGACCGGATTGACTCGAAATTTTCCGAGAATATTTTCGAATTATAGTATTTCGAGAATTCGTCATAAACGAACAAAAATTCTTCAAAAATTTCAACTAGATGCGAGCCTGTAAGAGTCTCACGTGGAGATTTTGCGACGAAGAAAGAATATGATATTTAATGGATTTTCAAGAAAAAAATTGAGCATTCAAAGAAAAAAAATTAACATTCCATCTTGAGTTAAGCAGATTAAAGATAATTCAAGTCCGAATACGAAGCACTCCTGAAAAACTTTTCCAATGGATTATTAAAATCTTTGTCAATTTATTTTCAATGACGGAAGCGTAAAAAAAGTTTTTCAGGAGTGTTTCGTCTTCGGATTTCAATTATTTTCATTCTGCGGTACTCAAAATGAAGTTTTTGATGTATTTTTTTTTTGTAGAGACTATTTTTTCCCGAAGAGGACTTAAAAAGCCATTTAAAGAAAATATTTTTCGCAGTCGCAAAAACCTCGCGCAAGACCATCAAAAGACTCATGTACACCTCATAATTGTCACCCTCTTCGTATACGTAAATGAAGATGTTCATGTGCAAAAGACAATCTCTTCTAGGAACAAATAAAGTTCTGGACAGTTTCACATTGACGCTATGCTGTTCTCTCCCGTGTTGCTCGATTGCTCTTCGCACGAGCTTACCGCATAAGTAATTGCTATTATAGAAACTGGTTCCTCAATGGAATGCCATTAAACGACGATAAACGTAATTGCAGTCATCAACGTCGATGATCGAGCAATTCAATTATGTTTACGATATGCTCGCGCGCATAAACGTGTCACGTACGCTTTAATGAAATACGGAGTGTCCGGAAATATCATTGTTTTCGAAGATGATATTCGTGCACACGTTTTTTTTTTTACGATTACTGTTATTTTGCAGTTTGGAACAAATTGTTCAGGAATGCGCTCGAGAGTGTACTGAATACGTACGTATATCTCTACGAGCAAACTGTTCGAACAAGTGACTGATCAGCCGATTAAACTCACAGTTACGTTTATTCTCACTATGAAGCGACAAGAGGAACGAAAAAATTAATTATGTCAACAAAAAATGACTATCGAGAAAATTATTGTAAAATATGCTAAAGCACGATTAAATAAAAACAATAGGATTCTATGCGAGCGATGCATCGTTATCCTTAAGGAGGTAAGGTGATTGGAGCGAGTCCAAGATAAAAGCCCGATTTTTTTTAATAACATTGTCGAGAGCTTCGTCCATGCGTATGCGGAGTTTCCACGAGATTTACCGTACAGTTTCCGAGTTATTAATTGTTAAAGTTGGTCAATTAGTCACACGTAGACGACAAAATGTGCCTGTCCTCTCATATATCGATTTTTTTGTGCTACTTGGAGCCAAGACACGCGTAAAAAAAACTGACGGTTGCGTTCGTTGGTTCGTTGTGATCAATAAGGCAACTTGAATTGGAAAGCTCACCGCAGAAATAAGCAATAAATTTAGAAATAAAGTCGCGAAAAACCGAAGTATTCGGCGAGAGAGACGTCTCGCGACGTAACCGCAGCCATCTTGCTCGAAGTGTGGCAACGCCGGATACCCGCGCAAATTTGAGTCTTCTATCGGATATTTTCAACGCGAATTAAAAATATGGTTGTGTGAAGCCGTACGTTTTTTAATCGATTATAAAAGGCATTTCGCCGATATTTACTCAAAGTTCTTTTATGTATAGCTAAGGCATCTCAATCTTTCTGGCGACATGCATACAACGCATTTATATGTAAATTCAGTATGGACAAACCGTCATATAAAATGAACGTTCGTTTTTATATCTGCAAATATTGTGAAAATTAGGAAAGGGAAAAATAACATAACAATCGATGAAATATGTTTTGACTTCGGACAGATTGGACATTGGATATTGAGGTTAACGTCAACGCGACGTTTTTCATTTGCATTCGCAATATCATCTTTTCACTCTCTAATTCTTGTCCGACAGAATCCGACTACCTTTGTCTCTAAACTGGACTTCAGGTACAATCCTGTTACTCTCTTGATAAACTTCTACAGTACTTATTTTCATTCTCCATGTTTACCGGCTACCAAAAATAATAAGCCGAGCGCGTGGGACCGACGACAGCTATCGAAAATGCAACGATGCTAAAGGTCGACGATATGGCGTACTACTGAAGTCGAGTAGTAGATTATTACGTTTGTTTTCATATTATAAAAATAATAAGTAGCTTGAAATTCAATAGTTAAAAAATATTTCTCGAAATATACGTCACACACATATGTCTAAAACGTAGCGGTGTTATGGCGAAAAATAGACTCTTAGTTTACTAGCGTGGTCATCACCGTACCTCCTTAACGGTCACAACATCGTTAGCAGAAAAACCCAAGTTATTGTGATATTTTCCAGCGGAAATACCCGTAGTTTACATGATAAAGAAAAATCAAGGATGCTCGTTTCCTCTTTTTCTCAAGTTGCTCGAGGACCACCGTTACGATTTCCCAGGATATTTGATTAATTTACAGACGTGTTTGCGCCGAAAAGGAAGGAAATATGAGATAGACTATAAGGAAGCTCTTTTATTTTCGATTGAGCTTCCATCAACGTCACAATGTTGATGCGTTTCGCCTATCCCCCATTCTATGGTGCAGACCACAAGGGAAGATGATATTCCACGAGAAGGATGGAGAAACGCGAAACGGGGCTAGCGTTGTGCGGCAGAAATTAGCATTTCTCTCAGAAACAGACGGTTGAGAGACCTATATGCATCGAGAGATTAACCGAAGGATTTTCCATATCTCATGCAGGTAAAATTAATATTCTTTGCCTAAAGAACAAATCCAATTTACGAAGAGAAAAATAAGAATCTTCCGAAAATACTCTTATCCATAATTGTTTAACTTCAATGGGAAAATATTACGTTTTCCAGGATACAATAAATCCTACAATTACGAATAATCGTTAAACAAATTCAGGACCAAAAGAAAATCGGAGAACCAAAATATGCAAATAATCTGTTATGATTTAATGCATTTTATATCCTGGGAAACATTAATGTTATTTCACAAATGAAATAAAGACGAGTTGAGAAATTGCTCTACCCGAGGAAGATCTTCATAATTCTATACCCAGTATTTTTTTTGTTCCTTCGATCCTCATTACCCCTACGCTTTCACGACTGCATTGCGAGTCTGTGGGATTCCCAACGAGGAAAACATTTGTGCAGTACATATTGCATACAAATCCGGAGAGTTTAGTGGAATCTCTTGCTGCATATAAGGGAGTCTGAACAACCTCCAGTAGGAGGAATCTAGCGCAAAGACGGAACAGACCGTTTGAAAAATATTTTAACGTCAAGAGACCGAGAGAGAGAGAGAGAGAGAGAGAGAGAAGAGGGAGGGAGAGACAGGACTTATTGCCCGTCGTTTCATACATTTGTAGGCAACCATCTCTCCAACTGTATATTTTTATACAAATTGTAATAACTTTGTTTGATTTTATTTTTACTTTATGTTACTCTACACAATGAAACGAGTATCAGTTATAGTTGAACAATGTTCACATATTTCTCACGTAACATTATTTAATAACAAAGGTAATTCATAATGATAATACAGTGACAACTTGGGTTATATGAGAGTGACTTGATGTAAGTATTCGGTCATTCGTAATATTTATTTTCATCCAAGCGTTTCGATGCTTAACAAAAGGCCTCTTTAGGCAGCCGAAAGAAAGCGAATAAAAAAAACAGTTGACAACATTATTTCTTTTACATTAAAAAAATGCTGAGGTACATATTATTGAACCTTTTGATTTTCCACTTTTTTTAGTATTTAAGATTTGGCGCCTGTCCGACACTTGCTTCAGAGACGGTTGCCGCCTGACTTGTTCAATGGCGTACGACCTAGCGTATGGTGCATTGTTCTGAAACATCAGAGCCAAAAAGTTTTATATTTGTAAGATCGACACGCTCTGTGGGAACCTAAGAAATCAAAATAAAAGTCCAAAATCCAAAAATGGTAGCTGTTTGAAAAAAGGTTCTATTTTTCATGAAATTGTTATTACAGTATTCGTTAACAAGAAGTTAGTTTTTAGAATTATTTTGAAGGAACTTTGGATTAACATATACAGTTGTTATGTTATCTAGACGTGTGCATAGTTTCAAAATTCTTGATTCGATATTTTCTGAGTTATCTTGTACGAGCTGAACAAAACAGTTGTTTTCGGGAAAACGCGTTTAAAAACTCAAAACCTTTGTGACTAAATGATTTACCGATTAATTTGCGGTTCCGGGGCTCTAAAGTAGTCTCTCAGCTCCCTTGTGGAGTTCATTTGCGGCCATAAGCTCTTCTTGGCGTTATAAGGGGCTATCTCGCCTTAAATATGCGAGATCAATCGCGAATGAACTTGTAAGCGATATCTTTTATAATCGCCTCCCTTTTTTTATCGCTCTCGCACGTCCGTCTTCGGTCGCGTCGCTCCTCGAACACCTTCTTTGTTGTCTCCTTGCTTCCATATTTTTCAAGCAAACTTCTTCTTGGCGATTAATGGTTGGCACTCTTAGACTTTCCACTGGCTCCTCCTCCAGACTGATCCCCATATTTTTCCCTTAATCGTTTTTTCTGTTTTCTAAAAATCTTTATTATAGATCCTAACATATATGTATGGGATTAGATAAATGTATATATATTTTACATTTTCAATGCTCTTCCCGTCTTGTATGATTCCATTTTGGCAACTTTTACGCTGCCCACGGTCACTCGTTTCCGAACACACTACTCCTATGTGTCGCATTTACACGAGGGGACAGGATTACCACAAATTTCGGTTGTGAAAAACATTGACAAATTGGTAGAATTACCGGTCAATCGGTTGTACCGTGAGCACCGCGAATCTTGACTGATTCTTTCGGAGTCGTAAATTCCGAACCGCATGCATACGACGACGCTTGCCGGGTACGTCACACTTTAAATTAATGAAGCGCAACCGTTTTCGTTGTAAATGAAATGGACACTGATATTGGAAAATATTGATTTTAATCTGAACAAATAAATAATACAGATCGGGTTTAACAATTTTAACGCGGGTAATTGAACACAAACTTGAGTTAAATATTAAATGAGATTTTCTGTTATATCGGTTGACGATTGGTTCGATACTTGATCGCTTAGATGGTTAGCGACGACTTGTCTGTTTGTATGTTGAGCGACAACTGACTCTTCTTCTCGATGATCGACGTGTCGCATCCACTGCTAGGAGCAGCTCATTAGGAAAATTGAAACCCCCTTAATTTCTATTGGGTGGAAACATTTGCAACTTCCTTGTGGGCGAGTCCTTTTGCGACCAATCACGAGAGAAGACTTTCAAAACCGGAGGTAAGCTGAAGATCTCAAAAACCACGAAAAAAGAGGGAAAATACCAGGCGGCAACATCTGCATGCAGTCTTTTGAAAATCCTTCTACATTCCGAAATGTCACGAAACTGCAATTGACGGAAATTCTTTAATGGTGATGACGAAATGCGTACAAAAAATACTCGAGACATTTGGTTGCCAAATGCGCCTTTCTCGGGATCTTTCCGCCGTTGTGCGGGGCGAAAGCCCTTAGACCCTTTTTTATGGTAGTCAGGTCGAAGGAAAATCCGTCGATCGTTAATTAGACGTTGCGTGATGCGATACGCAACACGGTGGTCGGCGTACCAGCTTCTACATCTTCATCCTTCGAAGCGTTGGTCTGAATCAACTGTGCTTCACACTACTCTTACAGGCCGAAAGAAGTTTTTTCTCCACTTTTTTACTACTATATTATTTATTTGAGTTTTGTAAAACAAAAATAAAACCGTTTTGTCATCTACATAAATGTAGTTCTAGATCGCGTGCAGGAATGTGACCGGGCATTCCCGATTTTACGTATGGTCCAGGCCTGGCTTGCCTCGTCCGATCTACCTAACCGGGCCCTTTCGCGGACCAGACCAGGAACAAAATATTTGTCATAAAATATCATAAAATATTTGTCACAAATACAGTCACAAAATATTTTCCTGGGTTGAACATTGACATTTCCTGAATATTAAATCCCAAACTATTATTAAATCATACTTTTTGTGTCATCAAAGATATTAATAATTAAATGTAATAATATGATTACATTTATGGTAATTGTGTGCTCCGTTTTATCATCATATTATTTCCCTCAACGATAATCGACGCCTGACAATGCTATCATAAAGAATACATTATGATAGTTGACGAAAATCATATGCTGATATAATAATGGAGGATATAATGTGATTACAATAAATGTAATCACATTATATAACGGTGAAGTATTAATATCTATAGTACGACGCCGACGTTAATTTTCTTGTCCCCTATATATTAGCAAAGGTAAATTTGAGGATGGTTTTATCGACATTCCCAAATAGGGTTTTACATGGAGGAAAACACGGTGGCGCGGTAATGGCTATGTAAACGGGCCAGATCCGCACCATGCATGGTTATTAAGAGGGAATGATACCTCATCGCGGTCGGTATGGTAGAACAATTATAGATTCCCAAAAATCTCGAAAACGGCTCTTCAGATCCCGTCGAAACTTTTCCAAACCACGTCAAATAGATAGACAAATAGCTGTCTGCCTTTCAAGTTTTCTGAATTTGAGAAAAAAAAACTAAATTGGCTTATGATAAGCCAATCTACACTTTTTTTCTCAAATTCAGAAAATTTGAGGGGCTGACAGCTATTCGTCTATCTATTTGACGTCGTTTGGCAAAGTTTCGACGGAATCTGAAGAGCCGTTTCAGAGATTTTTGGGAATCTATAATTGTTCTACCATACCGACCGCGATGAGGTGTCATTCCCTCTTACGACGGAAAACGCAACCACATTAAAAACACACTTTTTGACACCTCAATCATTTCATTCCTTCGCATATCTTCGGAAATCCGTGGGTATCTACAATTAATAGGTAATTGCAGACGATTTCAAACAAATCTCGCACGATATCCGAGATAGCTAGTTCTCGCGAATTCCGGCGAGGCGCTCGTGACGCATTCTGCAGACGACGTACATCGAAGTCGATGAGGCGAAAAACTTGACAGCTCGGATTCAACCGAGTGTGCATAAAATGTTGAAAATTGTGCGGTCGTCTTCATCAATTTTTTGTTCTTGTTTTTCAACCAAAACATCAATTAAATGTGGAGTGTTCGTGCTGCGTTACGTCCGGCGGACTTGCGGATGTTTTACCGTGCGAGCCGCGAGAGTGACTTTGTCCAGCGACATTGAGGTTATTCCTTTTTATTTATCTATTTACATTGCTCATTCATTTTTTTCTACGAAGTTTTTCATATCAGCTCAGGCTGTTTAAATCTTTTAAACGTTTTTACATCGCCTCATCAGATATTTACGACCTCGATTTGCAAAAAAAGGCTTCGCAATAATACAAATAAACAAATGAAAAATATAAATACATACAACTCCATCGTATTTAAAATATTTTTGTAATCAAGTTCTGATCCCCTCCTATGGTCTCACAATCCAATGTTTTTCAAAGCATTTCAACCACTTGATAATTTCCCACCTCTTAGGACCAAATATTGCAGATCCATTAAAGAACAACGCGAACAAGTTTGGCATTAGTTGTTCTATTAATAGTCATAATGGTTTAATCAAATAACATTTCGTGTCGTTAAGATAAATGAATTGCCTTGCGTCAGCGCTTATAACTCTGTGGACATAGAGTGCGAAAGCTGCAACTGAAAATGTGCTCGTAGAGCTTTGTAAGAGGTGCAAGCTCTTTGCGGATACTTTTGTGCCGCAAATAAATTTCTTCATCATGTGGACCAAAGAACCGTTAGTCGCATGTCGAAATTAGGAAAATCTCACCTTTCACTGCACTCGCAATAGGGTCCATGCAAAAAACGACAAGTGATGGAAGCAATGTTTCGTTAGACTTTTTCTACAGTACTGTCCATGTGAAAAACTCTGACTAACATTTTATAACATTCTTTATAGGGATTCAGTGAATCATTAGAAGATTTTTCTTGCCACTGAACAAGATGACAAGTTTGACAAGCAGTGGCAGAGCAAATAACTTGCCGAACTGCTTATCAAACTTGTCATTTTGTTCAGCCGCGAGGGAAAAGTTCTGATGATTCACTGAATCCCTGTACAGAAAATTTCAAAATGTTACTGGGAGTTTTTCAAATGGACTGCGGAGAAAGTCTAACGAAAGCCTGCTTCCATCCCTTGTCGTTGTTTGCATGGATCCTATAGCGAGTACAGTGAACAGTGAGGTTTTCCCAATTTTTATATGCGATCAAAGTTTCTTTGGTCCTCACGATGTGGAAATTTGTTTGCAGCACAAAAGTATCTGCACAGAGCTTGCGCATCTTGCAAAGTGCCGAGAACACACTGCACAGTGCAGCTTTCACACCCACTGTCCACAGACTTATAAGCACTAATGCAAGGCAATTTATTTATCTTTAGGAAAATAAATGTCATTTTCTTAAACAATTATGACTATTTATAGAACAACTGATGCCGGACTCGTTTTCATTGATCTATAATGCATCCGCAATGTTTGGACCTAACAAGTGAAAAATTATGGAATGGTTGAGATGCTTTGGAAAAATATTGAATCATAAAACCGTTGGATCGTAAGAGGAAGAGACTTAAACTTGACTACAAACATATTTCAAGTACGATGGAATTGTATGTATTTATATTTTCCATTTCTTTTTTTGTATTATTATGGCGAGTCTCCGTTTTGCAAATTGAAGTCGTTTCACACCTTCATCTCTGATGAAGGTGTGAAACGTTTCAAAGATTTTCACAGCCTGAATCGACAAAAAAATTAAGCATTCAAGAAGAATTAATTTCCACACACCAGTTCATATCATTTACAATGCAAAGACAATTATTAGTGGCTTAGGTGAATTTCATGCATCAATTACCTATTGCATGCGCCCCACGTTTTTCGTTTTAAGTCTTACAAGTATTTTCATAGCTTTTGAAAATTCACACATCTGTATGGGGTTAGAAATCTGTATGGGGTCATAAATCTGTAGGGGCTAGATAAATTATTTTATACTTTTTAGTCCGTTAAAAAAACGTGGTATATTTAAAAAAATGTATTTGAATATTTTAATTTTTTATTCTTTCTCTTACACTGAACTATATTTTATTTATTTATTTTGTTACAATTTTTTCCCTCTTTCTCTTTCTTACACATTTAATTCTTCAATCTGAAACCTGTTGCAAACTGTTAAATATTGTGTGTTATTTAGATATACACAATATCTGTTTGTATATTATATTTTTTATATTATATTTTTTTACATTTATATTCATTTTGTCTGAACGTTTGTTTGTTTGTCATCCAGTTCTAAGCTATATTTAAAGTTTTAAGTCTCCAGCTCATCCGAAAGTTAGTTTAGAATCGATGGGGAAATTTGTACCGAACAGACTAACAAACAAACAGACAGACAAGAAAGCGAGTTAACACAAGCGTGGTAAAAAGTGAAGAAAGGCCATTATTACTTTTTACCACGATACTTTCGTTTATTAAGAGCAAAAAAATTGGTTCTCGACATTTACGAGTATTTTCGCTCATGAAAAGTGAGAATTTGTAAGAAAAAAGAATAATTAATTTTTAAAAATAAAAAAATGTCTATTTTTCATTAGAAAAAAAAAGAAATAAACCCGCTAAAATAAAAAAGTCCATTTGGTCACGGTTTTTAGTATCAAAGTTAACTGGATGTTATAACTTGTAACCTCTCTGTATTTGATATACTGTTTTAATACAAAATTTATCTTCTGCTAAGTTGGCATATTGCGAATCTTTTTTGTCTATAAATTTGCGATAAAAAATTGGATGTATACATTTGATTAGAAAAAAATTTGGAGTACTAAGAATTAATGTTTTCATTTAAAAACCTCAAATATACCAATATACCAAGTTAGCAGAAAATCAATGTCGTATTAAAAAAAATATATTGATAACACAGGGCGGGGGGATAAACTTCAATAAAAATACAGTTCATCTTCCAAACGAAAAACCGGGTTAAACAATGAAATTTTTTACTTCCAGAGGGTATGTTGGTTATACAGGGTGTCCCAAAACTCAACGATAATCTGAGACCGGATGAAAGGCCAAGTTATACCAGTTCTGGGAAAAATACAAAAAAAAATCCATATCACTCAGTTCAGCGATAATAGACATTTAAAAAAAAAAGTTGAAATTCGACACCCTTGGTCGCATTTTCAAGTCCTGTGATCACCAATGTCACAATTTCGCTGTGATTTTTTAAATTTCGTGATCTTCATTAACGATGCTATTAATCGCAACTACAAATTAATGCAAAAAACATTGTTAATTTAATAAAATAAGTTAAGTTTTAGTGAGTCATGGTTCACAAAAATATTGTTACTTAACATTGACACTTCATTTTGAAAAAAAAATGTACGACACTACCCTTGGCAAGTTATTTCAAAAGATGGCGCATTTAATCAAGATTTCAAAATGGTGCAACACTTGCCACTTTTCTTGCCATTAAAAATTTTATTTCTTATTTTTTTTCAAATTGAGCTCATTTTGAACAACTCAACATTAGGAATTTTTGTTACTAAAATTTGTTATTTTTTGTTTCTGGTCTGAAATAAAATTATTATTTTTAGTAAAGAGGTAATTGAGTCAGTTAATAACCAATTTTTATTGTGAAAAACATATATTTTTTACAATAAAAATTGGTTATTAACTGACTCAATTACCTCTTTACTAAAAATAATAATTTTACCATACGAAATAATTTTATCATACGAAAATACATGAAAAAATAATTGTTTAAACAATTATTTTTGCGTCATTTCCATTGTTTTTTTTCAGCACGTAAGCACTTATCATATTTGCCGAGAGGTATAGACAGTACCGTATCTACCGATCACAATTTTGATCGAAAATACATGAAAAAAGAATTGTTTAAACAATTATTTTTGCGTCATTTCTACCCCTATTTTTTGCAGCGCGTAAGCAGTAATCGTATTTGCTGAGAGGTATAGAATGTACCGTATCTACCGATCATACCCGTAATCGAAAGAAAATGCAAAAATAATTATTTAAACAATTATTTTTGCATTACGTTTACCGCTGTAGTTTGCAGTGTGTTATCACCAGCCATATTGGCTGAGAGAGGCAACATCCCTCGCATCTACCGAACACTAATGTGTTCGAGAATAACTGATACTTATTAAAACAATTAATTATTCAAACATTTTTATTAAAATGTCTCAATTTACTTTACTGCTATTTTTTTCAGCGCGTCACTGGCATTCGATTTTGCTCGGAACGTCAGACAATGGATGTTTTAAAAAAGATTGTCATTTATCGAAATAATTAATTTTTAATAATTATCTCGCTGCAGAATCATGCGAGCCGCCAGCAAGAACCCTTGCTGCGAAATTGAGTCTCTATGATCTCGAATTTCGTGCAAATTAACGTTGACAAGGAAAACGAAATTCTTTGTCGACGCTGACCTTGAGTCAGTGTGTGGGTATATACGTGTATATACCCACGCGAAGTGTGTGTGTCATGCGAAGGGACAGCATGCGGAAAAGAAAACAATCTTCAACCGCGTGCGCACGACGTAACGAACGCACACACTCACGCGCACACACGCGTTGCGTGGAAGCATACATTGTTATGCCTAGACGCAAGGAGGCCCGAGGCCCCGTCGCACAGTGGGGCAGAATCCCAAAAAGCTGGCCAAAAGTCAAATTTTTGAGTTGTATATATTCGTCTATATATGTTCAGATCTTGTTTACTGATAGTCCTAGGACGAAATTCCGGACCGGGCAGGTTTATACCTGCTCTAGGGTCGCCTCGACATCAGTCGACATTCAGCCGCCGTTCGGTACGCATTAAACAAGCGTACGCGTCGAAAAATTCTTGCCTGTTTCGAAGTGCTGTGAAACGGACGAAACTGTCTCAATTTTAATTCTGCAAAATGGAAAAACTTTCTGAAGGTATGCAGAAAATATAATTATGCACAGTTATTGCTTATTTTATGTTTGAAATATCTAAATTTTGCAACAAGTAAACATAAAAAATTATACATTTTTTTCGAAAATCGATTTTCTAAAGTAGTTTAAAAAATGTCTTCGCGAGTCTCGACCTTGTTTCAACAAGAAACTGATAGTGTACAGTACTAAATATAATATACTAAAAAACTGGCTGCTCAGGAGTGCTCAACGAATAGTTAGACTAATTTTTAGGGAGAAATACGTGGCGCGACATTAACGGACGTGTGAATGTAATCCATTGATTATTACGTTACAGCGCGTTGGTATATTTTCTGTCTATTAACATAGATTAATATTTATTTATCAATTCCATTTGTAGTATGTTCATTTATTGATTAATATTCATAGATCATTTAAATTTTAATACAGTAATTTATTATTCTAAATGTACGCTTTACGAAAATCTCAACATTTTATAAAATATTCCTGCAAGAACTCTCAGTAGCTAGAACTGTGTTTCCCCCATGTTTGTACGGCGTAACGGTTTTCGGCAGTAAAGGTGTATTAATGTATACGTACATAGTGTATACGTAGTGTAGACGGCGATTCGGCAAGGACTGACGAGGGGCTCCTAGAGCAGCCATGTATGAAAGAAAGGAGCCCACCTGCTGTTCAGGCTTTATTATACCTGTTGTATACTGACACAGAGGTGATTCTCGTAAAGACAGATTTCATGTAATTTCGGTTTTTTTTTCGTGCAGAATGTATGTAAATATATTTGTTAATCATTTATGTCATAAATATTCGTTTTCTTTATAAATATAAAATCATTTTTAGTAGTAATAAATTATTTTTGTACATTTCGAGTCAGAACACCGTATATAGTTTTGTTAAGTATAAAATGATTTCAAAATAATGTCATTCAATTTTGTACATGTTTATATTGGTATTTTACAGTCTTCCCAATCTTCAAATATGGAATTATCAAGAAGAGATGTTTTTTTCATGGTGAAAGACAGTTTAAAAAACGAACAGAAATTCGTTATTGGAGTTTTGAAAGATGCAATTTTCAAGAAAACAGAACATGTGATACAAGTAGACGAGGATGAAAAGTAGTAGGACGAGATAAAAAGTAGAAGAGGACTGTTATTTGCAAATTTTTGATCCAGATGGAAAGCAGCAAATAGAGGCCAAGAAAAGTTTCTAAAAAATAATGAAGAATGGTTGAATGGCACCGTATGTTTTTCAACATTATCCGATACTGAATGCACAACATCAACATCTGAGAAGATTGTGAAGAATGATGAAAAAGGAACATCTGGACGACCTTCGAAATCCTTTGCTTCATCCAGCGATAGATCTAAGAGGCGAAAGACTGAAGAAATACGTTCTACTTTATCTACAGAAGAATTGACGTATGCTGCTCAAATGAGTTTAAGGACTTCTGGTCAAGTGGATGCTGCTCAAGTTCTTAAAGATGTCACATTAACCAGCCCAACAAGAGCCTCAAAATATATAGCTGCTGTTCGGTCAAAAAATGAGACACCTTTAACCCCAGACGAAGCACTTTCTTTGATGATCGAGAAAGGAGAATCAAAGCGCTCTTATCAGCTATCAAGAAATGCAGCTAGAGCACGTAAATGCAAATTATACCCATCATACCATGAAGTAGAAAAAGCAAAAAATCGTTGTTATCCATCAGTTGTGTACATGAATATTACTGAGTCGTGCGCACAAATTAAACTACAGGCTTTACTTGATCATACCACATACAGAATTATACAACTTCAGGCTGATGTCATCGATACTCTAAATTCTGAAATTCTGCAAAAATTAGTACTTCACTGTAAATGGGGATGTGATGGAAGCAGCGGTCAAAGTGTTTATAAGCAAAAATTTGATGAGGCTGGAAAATCTGATGAAAGCATTTTTTATACTTCTCTGGTACCTTTGCAATTAATCTACAACAATCACGAGACGGATGAAGGAACTATTGTGTGGAAAAATCCTAGACCTTCATCTCCTCGATTCTGCAGACCAATACGATTGCAGTTTGTACATGAAGATGTACAATCAACATTGAAAGAAGTTACCGACATTGAACAGCAGATTGCGGGTCTTGCACCATACACTACTGAACAAAATGAAAAATCAATTTCAGTAACCTATTGTATGTCGTTTACGATGATAGACGGCAAAGTCTGTAACGCTGTAACTGGTACCACTTCTGCACAACGCTGCTTCCTGTGCAAAGCCACCTCTAAAGATTTGAATAACATCGACAAAATTATAAAAATGGACATTACTACAGATAATTTAAGATTTGGCATATCTACATTACATGCGTGGATTCGTTTTTTCGAGTGCTGTTTGCATTTGTCGTATAAGCTCACAACTCAAAAGTGGCAAGCTCGTGAAGAGGAAGTAAAAAAGATTGTGAAAGTACGCAAGGAAGACATACAGACTCAATTTAAGACAACACTGGGGCTTATCGTTGATCGACCAAAGCCAGGATATGGCAGCTCAAACGATGGAAATACCGCCCGCCGCTTTTTCGAAAATGCTAATATATCTGCTGAAATAACAGGAGTCGATGAAAATTTAATTCACCGATTTCATGTTATTTTGCAGGCAATTTCGAGCGGGTATGATATAGACGAAGAAAAATTCAAAGACTATTGTGTAAATACTGCCCGTTTATTCGTTGCTTTATATCCATGGTATTACATGCCAACATCTGTGCACAAAGTGTTGATGCACGGAGCAGAAATTGTAAAATATGCCCTTTTACCGATCGCACAACTTTCTAAAGAGGCCCAAGAGTCACGCAATAAGGACATAAAGAACTACAGGTTACATCATTCAAGAAAATGCTCTCGAGAATCGAATATGAGAGACATTTTCGATAGGCTCTTAGTATCATCAGATCCATTTCTCTCAAGCATCAGGAAATTGCCCCAGAGACCGGCGAAATCTTTACATAAAGAAGCTATAGAAATGTTAAAACAACCTGAAGTCATCAGACAAGAGATAAGGAACGATTCCGATTTGGATACAAGTGGGTCAACATCAGAATCCGAATCGAATGATTCCAACATTGAAGATGACATACAAGATTTTTGTTACTAGAAGTAAATAACAGATATTTGATTTATTGCAAATTTTGTACTCAAGAAATTGTTCAAAAATAAAAACATGGCTCAAGAGATTTTCTACTCATTTAAACCTAAAAATATTATGAAACATTTTCTATTAAAAAATATTTAAAAATTGAAAATTTTTGTGGAATCGTCTATATATCGCGTCTGCTATTTTGAAAATTAACATTCCTATAACAAATTCGTAATCAGCGATCCCAAAAACCCTTAAGAAATATGATTGGGTATTTTTTACTGGATTATTTGACTAATTGGTTGAATTATGTCCTCCATTTTGGGTCCGCCATTTTGAAAATCGTAATTCTGATAAGAGATTCGTATTCAGCGACCCCGAAAACCCCCGAGAAGAGAATTGGAGATCATTTTGGACACTTTCCGAATTTTGGCCAGCTTTTTGGGATTCTGCCCCACTGTGCGTCGCAGCATGCGTTCGGAACGAACCCTCGTTCGGGTTGAACGAGTGTTCAACCCGAACACGCGAGAAAAAAACGTAGATTGGCTTACGATAACCCAAGCTACATTTTTTGTCACAAATTCAGAAAATTTGAGGGGCAGACAGCTGTTTGTCTATCTATTTGACGTCGTTTGGCAAAGTTATAACGGGATCTGAAAAGCCGTTTTAGAGATTTTTGGGTATCTATAATTGTTCTACCATACCGACCGCGATGAGGTGTCATTCCGTCTTAATGGTAAATCATGAATGGCTGCTAAGAATTGGCCAAATATCATAGGCCCATATTGGCCCAGCAACGGCTGCCGGATCTTCTGCCGGAAATGAAAAACAGAAAATTTACAAATTATGAATATAAAAATTCTAGTAGTATTTATTTTTCCTAGGCTTTACTTATGTCCATGTACATAGAATCATTGCATGAAAAACGCTTTCTGCATTGTTCAAGTTTTTACCTATCATCGGGATTGAACCTACGCCTTTCGTTCTAGTGTTGAGCGCCCCACCCACTTAGCCATCCTAACACTTACAGAATCCATCGTTTGTTCGTTCCTTACTTTTGTGCCGATAATTTTATTCGTGACATTAAAGTTTACCGACAATTTTTTTGGTCCTATTAGGCTGTGAAAATAACTCGCCCGTTTTGGGTGAAGTTCCGAAAAGCATGCTCCTCTGATCGAGCTAAAATTTTGCACCGAACTTCCTCTCATTATCCTTAGAGAAACCCTTCACGGATTTTTTATGACTAGCAACAGTTTTCGATATATCGCGTTGTAAAGTTCATTATTTCACGCCATACGAGTATATCCGATAGCTACCCCCCACTCGTCCGGCCTCGCTGCTTCCCGGCAAACAGTACTCGCCCGTACGTGCATAGCACTTGCCATGTGAGATGGGTTTGTTTGGGTTTATTTAATATTGTAGAAGCGCAGTACAATAAATAACTTTCAATATACGATATACCGTAAACTATTGTTAGTCGCCAATATCCTTTTGAAGGTTCTCTTAAAATATTGAAAAGAAGGTCTGTGCAAAATTTCAGCTTCATCAGTGGGAGTTGCTTTTCGAAACCTTATCCCTCGTTTTTACGTATTACAGTTTAACGACCTGCATTTGCAGAACGCCCAAGAACAAACCATCAATGACTGGAATAGATCTGGCAAGCCGTCCATCCGCCTATATGATACCCCAGTGCTGATCGCCATATTATCGGTGCGATGGTATTGGCCCACCAATGGCTGGCATGGATCTGGCAAGCCGTTCATCCGTCTACGATACCCCAATGCTGATCGCCATATTATCGGTGCGATGGTATTGGCCCACCAATGGCTGGCATAGATCTGGCAAGCCGTTCATCCGCCTACAGTACCCTAATGCTGGTCGACGAGTTATAGGCCGATTATCAGCAAACTGTTTAATGGCTGAATGCTGGCATTTTTGTTGAAATGCTGGCGACCCTATATGGGTTTCCTGGTCATTTACCGATTGTTCTCCAGCCCGTTCTTGATCAGTTCCCCAGTAAGGGAACGGCGAATCGGGACCTAACCTTAGACACGTTACATTGCGAACCAATTCCAGGGTGGAAGGCCCGACCAGAGCTTGATATTATGTAGGAAAGGCGGATCAGGGGCAGTACTTTTTCCCGACGCAAATTTCTACACGGGATCTACGTAGCCATTTTTGACAACGAATAAATTCAGGAAATGCTGAGCGATAAAAGAAATATATATATACTTTGAGATAATGCAAAAAAAAATGTTTTTCACCCGTCACCATGGTGCCCCGCCTCAAAATGGAAGATCGCCAAAGTCGCACACGGACTGCGCTCTGCTACCGGAATTTTATTAGGATAAATATATAAAGATATATTTATAGATAAAGATTCCGAGATTTATACGATTGTCTCTTGAACAACTTTTTTGTTATATTTCGGACATTCTATATCTGATGCTCTAAACCTACCATAATGGTTACTCCATTTCCGCTTCGCCACACGGTATTGACGATCTTCTCAACTGTCCGAAGAGGCCCGAATTTATCTACACGTGTTGAACATTAGAAAAGGCGTAAATCACGCGACTTTCGAAATAGAGTTATGGATGTTGCGCCTTTTTGATGCGAAGCCTCCGGATACGCGGTTGTCGCAGGTCGCAAGCTTTTGACAAAATGACCGAGAGAGAGAGAGAGAGAGAGAGAGAGAGAGAGAGAGAGAGAGAGAGAGAGAGAGAGAGAGAGAGAGAGAGAGAGAGAGAGAGAGAGAGAGAGAGAGAGAGAGAGAGAGAAGAGAGAGAGAAGGGAAGAGAGGTTAGTACCTAAAGGATGGGACTTACGAAGAAGATGGGGAAGAGGCGGCGACCCGAGGGCTGTTAAAACGAAACCACGAGCGCACTCGTGTCGAACGCCATCCCCAAAGTATGGACAGGCGTATAACCCAACACGTTTCGCGCACACAAATTATATATATGCCTATACATGAGGGAAGCGAACCTTCGGGCAATTCCCATCTTCTTAGTGAACTTATTCGCCCATGTCGTCACTGCGCACCGAAGGGAGCTTGAGAGAGTTAGCTGCATGGCTGCCCAAATCCACAGGAATAAACTCCCTCGTCTCTTGGAGAACATCTTTTTTATTGTTGTCCCGAGATAACTTCTTTTTGTCCTCGTATTTTCAGTCAGGCGTGCTGTCAGGACCGACTTTCACGTCGCTCTTGTCGCGCAAACGGAAACCGAGAAACGAACAACCCCCAAATTGATGGTAACGGGGATACGAGTAAACGAGTATGAGAGAGGGCGGAGGGTTAAAGCAAAGTCTCACTCTAAAGTCCTGACCCATGCACCATCACGATCGCGTGGCATCCAACAATGTAGCGTGTGTGTATATATATACGTGTATATAATTTCTGGACTTCGAGTTTAGAACGGCGATTAAATGCCTTGGCGGTTGTGAGATTCTTTCGCGTGTCTTTCCCGTATAACTCCTATCTTTGCGCATTTCACTCGTTGAAAAATCTCCGTGCCGAGTGTTATATTTTGGCTTTTTTTTGTTGCCAAGTCTGTCCGGAATTTATTGCCCTCTGTCGAGTCTCAAATATGCCGTATTCATTCATTTCAACTCTTACGGATTCTGGCCTAGTGAAATTTTGATAAATCCGCCAGGAACAATATATATTTATCGAGGTCTTTATAACGGTCAGAGATTATTTTTCCCGGATGCAATTTCCCAGTGAAAATTTATCGAAAAATCATTTTTTGTGGATAGTATTCGAAAAAGTGACCTCAATAAAATTTGCCCACGGAACGAATTATTTTCTATTCGGAAATTTTTCGAGTTTATGGAAAATGGGGAAGGTTTGATTGAAGCTGTAAAATGACCCGGGCGGAAAGCAGAGCTCCGCTTCCGCTAAGAATGGAAAAATACGATACTTTTGACACCAGATTAAATTATCGACGGCATCACACAATAGTTATGGATGGATAGTATCGGTGATATTGTTACGTTGTAATATTCCTCGATGTATATCGACTTTTCGTGGCAGGTCTATTTTTTCATCGTGTTAATAAAATTTGAATTTAGACCTCGATATTGATCGTTTGCAATAGGTCCAAGTCCTTTATTGACCGTCTAAGGATAGTTCATTGTGTAATTTCTTTCAATTGCATTTGAATATTTCACCAATTTCAGTGACTTTTTAAAGCCTGTCAAACTTTGTACAGTAAGGTTTTATTCAAGGAAATCTGTTTCCGGAAATGTATTCTCATAAATTTTAATACACTGATAACAACGCTTTCGTTTACGGAGACACGTTATTTGATGTCAATGAAGGCAATTTTTTATTTTACTCGCTACTATTTTACTTTTTTTTATAAGACTGGTTTTTTTTTGTTACTGTACCTACCTACTCGGTGAAGGATATCCGCCGCGCTTTTAATCATTTTTTCATCCTTCTCTACAAAACCGACCTGCCCATAGAGGAATCTTTGAACGCGTAATAAAGTATCGAGAAAGCAATGTGCAAGCTTCGAATCTGCAGGATATCTTTTTAGAAGAGGAGGAAAAGGGGGGAATTTTGTAGAATATTACATGAATTAAACGTACGGTGTAGACGTTTGTTACGAGTTACCGATGAGCCGCAATACAATCCTCAATAAGCAGATTCTTCTCACTACCAATATTGGAATACATTTGAAGGCTTCGTCGAACACGCCAACATTCGTTGAGTAACATTGCCAGCTGATTTCAATTTGACCGTCAACATTGGGGGAATCTTATTTATCGATACGAAAAACGAGATTTATAATGGAAGAAAAAAAACGCTCCCAAAAAAACCTCGGAATTGAACATTTAATAAGGTTGTCGTTTCATAGTTGCATGGATTTGCTCTGCCGGCTATACTTCCGAGTAGAAACTTCAGCATGAGTGAATTTTGTTTGTCGTTAACCTGACTTTAACATACCGCTTGAATGATTTAGCCATTACTCGATCCGACAGAAAACTCCAAATATAAACATCGATGTTTGTCAAGTTTTTTCCTCCTGGGCCTTCGTTCCTCGATTTTCGGGGGTGACTTTTTTGCGCGGTAGCAATTGAGATATCAGGATGAGATCAACATTCTCTAGATTTGTCAGGCTCAGGTTTTGGTGACTGAGTGAAGAGAAGATTGAGCAAGGAAATCACCAATTGAGTGCCTAGTTGGATATTATTAGGGCAACGTCAAACAACGAACTGTGTCTCATATCATACACATTTTGACCTTTTTACCGTCGCTGATCCTTAGTTTGACATAACTCTTACGGAATTTAAAATGGCGACTTAATATTCAAAAATCGAATATTTTTTTCGCATTTCGAACTGCCATTTTGTATTTTCAAAAAATAACTTCAAATTGGTTTTCGATGACATTCTGTATATTTCATTCGGGTTGCTATTATACTTACCTGTCCACTTTTTCTTGCTATCCAACGATATCGCGAACTTAGACAACGCCCATTGAGCTGTTACGCCTAGTTGTAATAGTCGAAGAATCACTTTTTTCAAAACAGATATATTTTGACGGTATATGATCTTATAAATGTTGCCCGAAAAATGTAAGGTGATCGGATCACAATTGACAGATTTATAGGCTGTTATGTTAATGCCCGTCGCAACGCGCTCGGAGCGTCGTTCGAAACTTGAAACGCTTTTTTCTCGAAAATAGGTACGCTTTCAAAGTCGGCGAGCAAAATACCTCAAAAACGACTGCATCGATCTCTCGGAAATGTTTAGGGCTTTTTCTGTATGTAAAAATATTGTATTTGCCCGAAGGATTTTGTTCCGATGTATACTTTCGATTTGATGAACGAAATATGCCCATTTTCGCAAAAATCAAGACTGTCACATTGAACTCGCGCTATTTTTTTTAATTTCATATTTCGGAAATTGCTTCGATTAATCATAGAATAAATCATACTAACGTAATCTGTTTGATTTTGTTACATTAGATAACCTGGTTCGGAAGGCCATTGCTCACCGCAAAATATGTTTGTTTGCCATCGGCTGTAAATCGATTATGATTGAATATTTCTACACGGTCAAATTACAGAGCGTTCTTCGGAAGTTACTTTCTCAAATGCCCAATTTTTGTATAATTTTATCATCAAAATTATCGAAGAAAAAAATCCAAAAAGTAAGCTGTTCTGGACTGTTACAACTAGGCATAACCTGTAAATTAATTCCGCAATGGCCCTAATTTGCGGGGCTTCCGGAAGTCCTCGGTGAACAAAAAGTATAATTAGGGCCCAAGCAAGGGCCCTAATAAACTTAGGGAATATTGATGCGGGCCCGAGCAGCACCCAGACTCAATTTCCGCACGGGTGATTGGGGATCAGCTGGGGCCTGAGACTTCAGTGACTTGAGTGGTCAAGCTTGGAGAGGCAGTGTGGACCTGTTGGTCCCTTAAATTCGTACGCTTATGATAACCGGTTCTAACGAGCATTCATTGAAGCGGTGACGGAAAAAAAGCTCTCTCACACATTGATAGTTGAGTTGGTTGAATCAGCGGTTGTAAGCATTGGGATCTCTTAAACATTAAAAGTGGTATATAATGGCGTCGTTACCGATTGTTTCGGGTTGGCGATGGCCAGGAGTTTATTACGTCGAACCAACCTCGCTCGCAGTGTATCGATGCGTGTACGTTGACTACTGCTGATGTAGCCACTGTTCGAACGCTGCCTTATTGAAACCTTCCGGAATTGGCTTCTCGCAGTCACTGTTCCTTTTTTTCGTCTCCCTCTATTTTATTTGATCTCTTGTTTTTTTTTAAAGGCTCTGCTCTCGCTTCTTTCCAATTTTTCCACCACCTATCATGGGCTCGATCCATCACTTATCTCGCATGTTCGGAACTTTTTGCTATTCCAGTAGCGTTTTTTAATCTTTTTGTATGTCGCCCTCTTTGCTTCCTCCGTAACGACGTCTCCTGGTTGCGAACGGGGAAAGCACTCACGTCGGCAAAAGAACTCTGTGAGACCACCTGTTGTGCAAACGAAAGCTCTACCGACCGCATCGCATGCGAGCTTCTCGTGTGCGTGACGTGAAGAAAAAAGTGCGCAGCATATTTACATAGACATTCTTTTTTTTTTAATCACATTTATTACTCTTTTCCTTTCTTTTCCACGCTCAACGTGCGCTGGACATCAATTGAGCCGGTTTTCCTCGGCAGATATAAAGAATTATAATTAGCCCGGAGAGCGTAACGGAAGGAGCATCCGAAGCTGCAACATGTTCTCCTCCGAAAAGGAAGTGGCGTATCGTGAGCTCTCTTCTCTCGTTCTTCGAGTTGAAATCTGATACTCAAGTATCGTATACCCTTGATGGAATTGATTTTTTTTTCTACTGATTGACAAACGAAAGCCCGCGAGGCTTTTTGTTAATTTCGATTATGTGGTTCGGTGCTTGGTTAATAAAAATTCGATAATCTTGCAGTGTGAGCGTAAGGGACCTTCCTATTGAAAAGAAAGAAAAAAAATCTTTTCCTATTTCCGTTCGACAGTCACCCAAGAATGTTGTATCAAAGTTTCAATTTGAAATTCCAAATAGTTTAGATTTTACAGGCACGTGGCGTTAAATGCACAGTTTCAACTCAAAACTATGGGGAAAATGACTTTAGACGCTTTTTTTAACATTATTTTTTACAAAATCGTTGAACCGATAGCTGCGGCAATTATTAATTGATTTGAAAAATCCTTTCAGCGTTCCTTTTTTTTCTTCAAAGTTGCTATAGCGCGTACTACAATTATCAATTTACAGCGACCTTCTATTTTACGACCTTGCAGCAAATTCTATTTTCATGAACGAATATACATGCGCCGAAAACGGTCTTTTTCGAAACTTTTTGTTCAAACTGACGGGAAAAGTCGCCAAATTAGTTGTCCGACTGGATTACAGTGTATGCGATAAACAAACTCATATGTTTGAATAATCTTTTTCCATTTTCGGTATCGGACTATTCTACGGGAATTTACGATAACAAAAGGATCTTGTTAAATCAACATCTAGCATATATGTCAAGACAAAAAATTAAGGGAGACTTTGTCCCGGATTGAGCAGCGGGAGATGTTAGCGGCTCAACATGGGCAGCTAGAAGAAGAGGAGGGATGCCTCTATGGATCAAGCATTGCCGATTAGCGGTAATTATAAACACATTTGTATAAACACATTAAAAAACTTTAAACGCGTTTTTCTCGAAAACACGTTTTTAAAAATGCCCGACATTCTCCTGACCGCTGTAATTAACATATCGACCTGAAATTTGGAGAGCATACTCAGAAAATATGTCTTCACGGAATGACGGATCGTTTTTTCGATAGATACATTTTTGCATTTATTATTTATCTTTTTATGCGAAAAAAAACGCGAAAATTCGATTTTTTTTAAATTGCCGCCATTTTCTGTAATTTGTACTAAACGAAAAACCCATCCGTCATTCCATGACCAAAGGGTCACAGATTGATAATATGCTTTGAATTTATGTTTCAGATCAACAGTGATGTCAGCCGTTTACCTCCCGCGATTTGAGGACCTGTTTTCGCGGAGCTGCAACGCGCGCCCTTTTGGTTTAAAAAATATTTTTTTTTCAACGTTCTGTATATCATGAATAAAAGCAAGAAAAAAACCGCACTCGAAAAGCTTTACTCGTTTCCTTTAAAAAAAATAAAATGTAAACACTTGAAATATGGCACTCCAAGGACAAAGTCTCCGTTAAAGAAAAAAAAAAAAAACAATTTTTTCCGTTCTGACAGGAACGGACGTTTTACAGGATTTTCCAATACAAACAAATAAATGGTTGTGCAGTGAGGGACGAACTGGATAAAAATTCATGCTGGTATTATCGTTCACGATGTTTTCGTTTTTATTTTATTACAGATTTTATTGGGATCTCTGTATGCTGCTACTCCTCGTCGCGAATCTAATTATTCTGCCAGTCGCCATTAGTTTTTTCAATGATGATCTGAGCACTCGATGGATAGCATTTAACTGCCTTTCGGACACGATATTTCTCATAGACATTGTCGTCAACTTCAGAACGGGTAAGTTCTCTCGATTACTTGCTTTTCCGTCATGGATTATATCGTGTATCGTTGATATATTATTTAAACGTTAAAACATCCATTCAGCTTCACCCGAACTGAAAGGGCAACATGGAGCGCTTTTGTGGCCCTTTGGACATTTTAAACGAAAGAAAGAAAGAAATAAAAACTTGGCCCCATGACGCAAAACGACATTTGGTTTCTACATTTACATTTACCGCCGCATCACTATATTTAAAATAATTTCAACATTTATAATTATAGCACATCGAAGAAACGCAAAACTCAACGCTTAACTCTTCATAAGTCAACAACGTAAAAAGTCAAAACTAGTTTACTTTATCGTAGGTTTTGATAAATAAAAAAACAAGTATTAGTTGGTTTTTGATAAAAATAAATCAGGGGGCTGTTATAAAGCAATAAAGGGAGGTGCAACGGAAATGTTACATTGTGTCGTAACAATCCTTTATGATGTAGAGAATGCTTTGAGGCAATCGTTTTGCTTGTTGTAGCACAAAGCCACGCCAAATTTTTCACACACCATTCGTTGTTTTGATATTTTTTTTCAATTTTCGAAAATTGTACGCACATTCGAATCTTGCAATTGCGCGATAAGTGAACTTTAAACATATTTTGGTCCAACTAACGCCATCTAGTTTGCATGAATTGCACTAAAAAACCATAAACCGTCGTCTACCATTGATTTGAACCAGGATTAAATGTCAATATGGGATTTTGTGAGGACTTGGATGGCTTGTTACAGAACTGTCACACAGTGATATAAAGGCTTAGTCGCGAATATGGCAAATCATAATTTTCCAGGTTTGATTGTCTTTACACTGAATTTACGTGAAAAATGTTAGCTCGTTGATTTCTTGTTGCGTGTCGGCGTTATTAGCAATGTGCATCAACCACGATCTTGATCTACCTGATGAAAATTACCGGGGAGACATATACATGACTAAATTATACATGTCATCGTGGTCATAGGCGTGGCGTAAATTCGTGTATTTCAATTACGCGAATGTACGCGGGACGCGAACGAGCATCGCGAGCCCGAGAGTAAAACGTCTCAAAATGTTATTGAAAAATAGGGAAAAATTGTCCGCACGAGCTTAGGCATAATGTCACTTGATGCGTGCGGCGTATACGTATATGTTATAATACTATACTCTATGTGCATGCGTGCGTGCGTGCGTGCGCGGCACACACGCAAGCGTTTTCTTACAATTATCAACAATTGCGTACGTTATAGTTTTCGGAACTTTTCTGAGTAACTTTTGCACAGAATTCAATGGTTCGAGGGTCAAAGTGCGCGTTCTTGTCATGGCTGGGTCGAGATTCTCTTTGATTTGCGATTGGCAAAAGCGAAGGTTTTGTTTTTCAACCCTTTTTGCATCAAGTGCCCGTGGTGAATAGGTTTGGTATATTTTTTTTGAAAAATACGAATGTTCAGGAGATGTATAGACCCTCCATTTAATAACCAGACACCGATTGTCAATATTCCAAGTCACAGGATTGAGCCGTTTTTTTAGAAATAAGTACCGGAAATTGTGCCATTTAGCCTTGAGGGAAACTACCGGTCTAGAGCCCGGAAAAATAGGTGAATTTCGACAATTTATTATGGACACATTTGATAGAATGAAAACTCCGTTCAGTGGCGTTTATTCTCCACATCTTCGAGTATCTTAACCATTTTTTTCACAACATTTTGTAACAATTGGCAGCGCTGAAGCTAAATGAAGCGGTTTATCATCTATATCCTGCGGACGGGGACATGACATCGCCAATTAATCACCAATTGGCTAGATATTATTTTTCAAACCGTATAACAACATTTTACACCGAGAAACAAATATTTTCGGCCATTCTTTTTTACCGAAAACAATATTTTATGTCAAGCATACAGCATTTTATGAAGAATCGGTATTTTCCGTTTTCCTTATGTAGTTCGAATGCAAATCTCATCCTCAAATAAACTTAAATTTTCTGTTCAGATAGAAAATTTGGTAAGAAAGGTGATTCACATCGACCAGCTTCAGCCCCGCCATTCTGTTGAAAAATTGTAGTGAAAAAGATTGTAAAGACGCTTCAAGATGTGTAGAATAAAAGCCATTGGCGAGAATTTCCATCATATCAGCTGGGTAGCCATAAGATATTGTCGAATTACACTACTTATCCGGGCACTAGACTGGTCGTCTCCCTTAAGACAATGACGATGCGGAGCAATGTTACTTTTTACCTCAACGAAGTGTCAGAAATACAGGGCTTCGCGAATAATTTGCGGAACTGAGAGGAAAAAGCGTGCGCTGAAAAGTTACACGTTGGGAAAGAGGACCCTCGGGAATTAATTACTACCTATCTCATATCAGCTTGGCCGAAAGGGCTCACTATAGCGAACGTGTTAGCGTGTCTTTATATTCATCGAATGCAGCTGCCTGAGCGCTTAACGCCCGTTGAGTTTTTACGAAATTTTCATTATTTTCTGCGGTTATGTTTTTTCTACTTTTGAATCCCTCACTTAATGTACGTAGGTCATCGCGTTTTATCAAATTCCACTTCGGGTTCCACCTCGTTGAGTCCACGCCAAGGGATTCGACGAGGTGGAAATGGCGTCCGGTGTTTGCGACTTCTTTCTTTTACATGTTACTGTAGAGGAAGAGAGAAAGAGAAAGAGAGAAAGAGAGAGAGAGAGAGAGAGAGAGAGAGAGAGAGAGAGAGAGAGAGAGAGAGAGAAAGTGTGGGTTGATCCTGAGAACCTACTTTGCTAGCACAAATTGCATTTTCTTTTCCAAAAAAATGTTAACAAAGCTTCTCTGTTTGCATTTTATAATTTTTTTTTCTTCAGGAATCATGCAGCAGGACAATGCGGAACAGGTTATTCTGGATCCAAAGTTGATCGCAAAACACTACCTCAGGACTTGGTTCTTTCTCGACCTCATCTCCTCCATACCGCTAGACTACATTTTTCTCATTTTTAATCAAGTAAGTGAGAGGGGCATAGAAAGAGATAATAAGAGAACTCGAGCTACCCTATAGCCCACGCCCCATTAATCCAGAAGATTTATTTATTTTTATACGCCTTCTCTTTTTTAACATTTCCTTACAAAGTGTAAGAAAAATCTTCAGAACGATACTTAGAAAATATCCGGAATTCAATAAACCTCGGATACCTTAAGCGAGTAATTATCTAAAAACTGTTTTTCTCTTTCTTTGAAACGTCAACTTTCTCGATCAGAATTTTTTACAATCGATTAATTCATATGAATTCAAGGTATTATTAGACTTTTCGTAAATATATTATACTCGTAAGATTTCGAAACGCGCAATAAGTTTTTCTTCCTTGCGTTTTTTGAAATATCTATATTTTAGTTGTGTTAAATTAATTTTAATTCAGCGTGACCCAAGTTTTCTTTATTTCCATTTCGTCATGAACACAAACGAAATAATGTGTGTGACGGAAGATGAATTAATAAATTTGTGGTAAACAGTTCCAGGACTTCAGCGAGTCCTTCCAAATATTGCACGCTGGTCGTGCTTTAAGGATTCTCAGGCTCGCAAAGTTGTTATCACTTGTGAGGCTACTGCGACTGTCGAGACTGGTGCGGTACGTTTCGCAGTGGGAAGAAGTCTATGTGAGTATCAATTTATTTATTTCAAATATATTTCTTTTGTTCATATTTATATTCATATATATATATACACGAACACACACACTTTTTATACAATATCGATCCTTCTCTTCAATATTTTATACTAAATCCTCAATACATAAATACAACTTAAACAACTTCGTATACGTACACACGCTAATCGTACGATGAAATATGAAGCAGCAAGTGACAGTCAATGCCAGCGTGATATGATCTATCGTAATAAAATAAGGATAGAATTTCCACGTAGCTCAGATTTTTCTTAGTTGACTATCGATTCAACCCTTCCCCCGCTTTCTGCCAAATGTCAGTGTTACGGAAAATTTCCTTTCGTTTGACATCCTGCTGTAATATTTTCCGACACTTTAAAGAGTTGTAAGCCAATTAATTCTGTTTTTGTGAATCCAATGGAAGAATGGCAAACGTCGAAATTTAAAGCCTTCTTATAGAGACTTTGAAAGGAACAACTTCCAAATAGTATAGTAGAATAAATGCAATTTGCAATAAAATGTTCTTTTAGATATAATTAATAGCTCAGTTGACAGTAAGAGACATCCAGACCGTAAGATACTTGAAATTCGTATCGAACTTGTAGGTGTGTGTTAATGTGATCATTAATATTCAGTTAGAAAATTAAACTCAATTGAAATATTTGTACTAAACGTGGACAAAAGTTCTTTCGAACAATATTGCGCCTTACACTTATTTTCAATCGGCCGAATGATTCGCACACGAAGAGCCTTTAATGCATCGCCTAGATGAAAATGCTTAGGTACGGTCGGACAAACGAATGAATCATTTCTACACCACGCAACTGCGTTAATGCTGAAACAATTGAGAAGAATAAATAACTATAAGATTTCGAGAAATAAGGATATTTACGGATAAAAGCTCAAATTATCTGGACACCCTAAATTGCATAGCTTAGCTCGCTTTATTGCAAAATACAATGCCACAGATACCAACGAATCAATCAGGAATGTCGTCAGTTCGATCAGTACATATCGTTTCACGAATTCAAAGAGCAAATCTACTATCATTCAATTTCGACAAGTATTATTATTTTCATTGTTTATACATGTAGCCGACCCGACTTGCGGAAAACAGAGCAACAATTGGGTTTCTTCAAATTCCAGATCGTCTGGTTTTGTGTCTTTGTCGTGAATAAAAGTTCTCTCGAGTTCCGAATAAGTTTGCGAGAGTAGGTAGTGAAAAAAAAATAATTATTATAATACACAAAGACAGTTCCTCGACAATAATATGCCATACGCGAGAAAGAAAAGTCGAAGAAAGCCGAGATTTTCGAGAGAGATGCAATGTTCATTGAAATTACACAAAACGATTTCGCGGTCTTCGAGCGAGACACATGTACACACGCACACGCACGCAGTAACACACACGCACACGCACGCACACACACACACACACACACACACACACACACACACACACAAACAAACACACACACATACACACCTACGCCACTGTTCTTTTTTCTCTTCCTTTACGCGTTTTTTGTTTAATTCGACTCAGCGAATGGCAATGATAATGACGACATATGATCCCCCTCTCTCGAAATCAAAATTTCTTCGTCTCAATTCTTCGAGAGGCGTAGTTTTCAAGAGTCAAAATGCACTGATTAAAAGTCAGACAAAGCAGAGAAAAAATCTAGCTGCTTTATCGTCCACGAAAAAACCGACATATCTGTAGATTTTCTTCAACTGAAATACGCGTCTTTCGCTCTCTCCGCGAACAGTTGCACACGGTATACGAGAGACAACTTTGCTGAAGAGTCATACCGCGGAAACGACAAAAGCTCTTGCGGTTTTTGATACAGACAACGTGGTAGAGGGTACATAGGTATGTGCGGGGTGGCTTTTACCGCGAAAGCCGCGCCTTTCGCAGACATCACTGGCTAGTGTTGAAGCGTTAAATTGAATCTCTCTGCGCCGTTCTGCAAGCCACAAATGCGACCGCGCTTGCGTGTAGTTCGGTTTAGACGTGCACATACACAGACATTTATATACACAAATATTTATATGATTAGAAAAAATGCGGGAGAGAGAGAGAGCAGGAAACCCCTTTGCTCTTTGGGCATACCACACTCTTCATTTGAAAGATAACTAAACATTTATGTGAATTTCGCCAAAGTTTCTTATTTGCTTGTCTGTTCTTGCCGAAACACTGTTTCGGCATATTAAACCGTACATATGTGTAGATTTGTATGTGCGTATGTGTGTATGTATATATATATATCAATCCTGTATTATACATAGCCGCTAATCTGGATGCGCAGTCAGTTTGCGGCTTTGACGATCTTCCACGTTAATCAGCGTTAGCCAGTACTTGGATGATCGATCGCTTAGGTGGATTATATATATATATATATACATATATATATATATATATATATATATATATATATATATATATATATATATATATATATATATATATATACATATATATATATATATATATATATATATATATATATATATATATATATATATATATATATATAGGTCCACGCACGCACGCACGCATAGGGGTGTATATACATACACATATATGTTGTAGTTAAAACGCGTTTTCCCTAGTGCAAACTAGTTCTTACTGAACGCCTTCGTTACAATTCGTTTTTTTTTCTAGTAAAGACTAGAATTTACTGATGATTTTGAAAGCTAGTTGAAACTCGTCTTAAACCCAAAGAAATCCACACAATTTTAACTGATTAATTTCATGAGAACTAGTTTTTCTTAATTGAAACTAATTTTAATCAACATTCGATTTTATTTATCAGTATATTCTAGTTTTCACTAGGAAAAACTGGTTGTAACGAAGGCTAGTTTCAGAACCAGTTTTGACTAGGTAAAACGGGTATAATCTGAGAACGAGTTTGAACTGTAACATAAATATATAGCTAGATACACTTAGCACAAAAATTTAGGGAGCAAGAAAAAAATCCAAATTTTTGGGGGATTTTAAACAGGCTGTGACTCATACAAAAATGGTCGTACAGAAAAAAAAAAGCAAATTGTAGCTCTAAATGTCTAGTTTTCGGATCTGAGTTTGAACATTTTTTTTTTAAAATATTTTTCGAGTAATCATAAGAAAACCACCGAAAAAAAAATGTTCGAAATTTTTTGGTTTTTTTTTTAATCTACGGACGTGAAATTTTTTTTTCGACTTAACCTCTATATGGACCGGATAGCTTGTTTATTCAGCTTTAATTTGGTTTTTTAAAAATCTCGATACGAGCATTTCTCGCTGAGATATCGGTGTTTGAATGGAAAAAGATCATTTTGTCTTTGATTACCAATATCTCAGCAACCAATGATCGCACAGAAATTTTGAGGTTGGTTTCAAAAACTTGAATAAATTCTCTACAAGGATTGGCAATTGAATTTTGAAAAAAAAAAATTTTTTCTATCATTACATGAATTTGAAAAAGCGACCAAAAAGGGCTTTTTGTGGTTTTTTGGGAATCAAGCGCCCAATCAAAAATATTGCGGAAACCACTAATGTTAAGTGTGCCTTTTACTGTTCAATATACCCACAAAAACCCTACGAAGTTTCAATTTAATCCAGCCAACCGTTTTTTTTTTCCACTTGATCGAATTTTTGAAAAAATTAAAGGAGCAAGAATTTCGCTCTGAAAATGTCATAATTTTTATCAAAAATGAAAAAAAAAAAAAAAAAATTTCATTTTTCTCTCAATTCTGTATTAGTGACTTGGAAAATTTAAGAAAAAAAAAATCGAAAATTTTTGAAAAAAAAATTTTTAAATTTTTTTTTTTTTTTTTTCAATTGGCCCTAAATTAAAGAAATGTAGCGACTCACTTTCTCACCGATTTTCCTCTTCCGCACTTTAATTTTCCTAGTCACAAATTAATTGAATAAATTAAAAGTTGATACCCCCAAGACAAGTCTATTCAAGAATATTCGTTCTACGAATATTGGGACAATAATTTTTTTGTGCGAATTTAAACAGTGTCTAAAAAAAAAACAGTTTTTCTTAAAACTAACCTGCTTTCTTGGTAATCGAGCCAATCAACAGTTTTTCTCAAAACTACCGTATTTTTTAATTTTTAGAAAAGCAAATTAACTGAGTTTTTGCAAGCTTTAGTTTTCTTTTTATTTTTTTTTCATAATGCCTAGGCGGCATTTATCCGCGCCACAAGTCGCTCAGATAGTGACTCTAGTGGAAGAAGGGTACAATTACCGACAAGTCGGGGATCGTATGGACATTAGTTCATCTGTCGTATCTCGCGCATACAATCGGTATTTGGAAACCGGTGATTATCAACGACGAGTTGGCCAAGGTTGTCGTCGTGCAACAAATCCTCGTGATCCTTACAAAACTAAAGCTCATTTTTGATAAAAAATTATGACATTTTCAGAGCGAAATTCTTGCTCCTTTAATTTTTTCAAAAATTCGATCAAGTGGGGAAAAAAACGGTTGGCTGGATTAAATTGAAACTTCGTAGGGTTTTTGTGGGTATATTGAACAGTAAAAGGCACACTTAACATTAGTGGTTTCCGCAATATTTTTGATTGGGCGCTTGATTTTCCAAAAAAACCACAAAAAGCCCTTTTTTGGTCGCTTTTTCAAATTCATGTAATGAATGAAAAAAATTTTTTTTTTCAAAATTCAATTGCCAATCCTTGTAGAGAATTTATTCAAGTTTTTGAAACCAACCTCAAAATTTCTGTGCGATCATTGGTTGCTGAGATATTGATAATCAAAGACAAAATGATCTTTTTCCATTCAAACACCGATATCTCAGCGAGAAATGCTCGTATCGAGATTTAAAAAAAAAACCAAATTAAAGCTGAATAAACAAGCTATCCGGTCCATATAGAGGTTAAGTCGAAAAAAAAAATTTCACGTCCGTAGATTAAAAAAAAAACCAAAAAAATTTCGAACATTTTTTTTTCGGTGGTTTTCTTATGATTACTCGAAAAATATGTTCAAAAAAAAATTTTCAAACTCAGATCCGAAAACTAGACACTTAGAGCTACAATTTGCTTTTTTTTTCTGTACGACCATTTTTGTATGAGTTACAGCCTGTTGAAAATCCCCCAAAAATTTGGATTTTTTTCTTGCTCCCTAAATTTTTGTGCGAAGTGTATATGTCTTCAGATATACACTAGCCACAAAAATTAAAGGATATGAAAAAAATCCGAAATTATTCGTTGATTTTCTAAAGGCTGTCACAGTGTGAAAGATGGTCGTGGAGCAAAAACAAATAAAGAAAACTGAAGCTTCAAGTCTATAGTTTTGAGATCCTGAGGTTAAATATTTTTATCGTTAACCATTTTAGAGTAATCATAAAAGAACCAGCGAAAAATATTTTTCTTCATCTTTCGAAAGATGCACAGACGTCAATGAATTTTTTGTTATAACTTTATAATAAACTCTCCTAGCTCGATTATTTTCCTCTAATTTGGGCGGTCAGAGAGCTCTGTGCAATAGTTTTTCGCCGAGTTATCGGTGTTGAAAGTAAAAAAGAACTCTTTTACTTTGATCATCAATTACTCGGGAACAGAAAATAAAGGGAGAGTTCTGAAAATTTCAGAGTATTCTCTATAAGTTGCTTTTATTGTCTTTCCATGAATTTTTTTTTCGTTTCGAAAAATTTGATTTGAAAAAAGGTTAAAAAATACATTTTTACGATTTTTCGTTTAACTTGGGATAAATGTACAAATAATGAACAGACGAAGAATAATTTTCATTTTTCTTTTACCTCAAAGTATCCTAAGCAAACCCACAAAAGTTGAAAGCGCTGCGGTTTTTTTTCCATAGTGTTCCGAATGATTGAAGTTTTTTTGCTGAAAAGTTAATTAAAGGATACATTTTTCTTATTTAGGCATTTTTCGAGATTATATTTATTGTTGTTGTCAATAACCTATATTTTTATCACCAGGAAATGTCAATTATTGAACAACTGAACAAACAAGAAGAAAACATTTTATTGAAAGAAAAAAAAAAGCCCAATTTTTTTTACAACATTCAGCATGTCAAGTACTTGGAAGAAAAGTGGTGCGATTTTTACCAACCGTCTCAATCCACCATTTATTTAAATGTCATTTTCAAGGCGATGTCTAACATTCACCGAGCGGCCATGAATGAATGCGAGAAAAATAGCTAAAATGCGGATACCCAATGATTTCTGGAACAGTTGACTTTTCGGAAAAAAGAAAAGGTACTTGTTGCGCTCTGTTAAACGGTGAACAATAGCCATCTCTTCTTTTGCCAGAAATGCGACCCGTTTAGGAGAGTAAGGTTGGCAGTAAGGTTTTCACCGAGCGGAGGTGTGACAGAAAAAACCTTTTTTCAAAACTAATCGGAAAATCAATTTCTTCTGGAAAGTAAGAAACATTTTTTTTCGCATGTCGCGTCGACCTCTGTTCGCTATGAATGCTGCTCGTCTTATCACCCTTCTCGAAGCGGATAATAATCTAATTCAAATTGCGGCCATCATGAGAGTAAGCCAATCAGTGCTTAGTCGTGCCCGATTTCAGGTGACAAACGACTGTGAGCGAAGTTTAGACCAAGGTAGACGGCGATTCGCTACTGAAAATATGGATACTTCACAACAAGAAAAATGTAATCTTGAAAAAATGCATGAAAAAAAAAACAAATTTTATCATTTAATTGATTTTTCAGCAAAAGTTACAATTTCAATCATTCGCAGCACTCTGAAAAAACAATCGCAGCGGTTTGAACTTTCAAGGATTTCTTCGGGATACTTTGAGGTAAAAGATGAATGAAAATGATGCTTCGTCTGTTCATTATTTGCACAGTTATCCCAAGTAAAACGAAAAATCGTAAAAAGGCATTTTTTACCTTGTTTTAATGAAATTTTTCGAATCGAAAAAAAAACCCATAAAGGACAAGAAAAGCAACTTATAGAGAATACTCTTGAGTTTTCAGAACCATTTTCACACTATTTTCTGTACAACCATTAGTTTCCGAGTAATTGAAGATCAAAGTAAAAAGTGTCTTTTTTGCTTTGAAGACCGATAACTCAGCGAAAAACTATGTACAGAATTCGCCGACCACTCAATTTAAAGGGAAATAATCAAGCTAAAAGAGTTTTCAAGTTAAATTGCCGAAAAAAATTCATTGACGCCCGTGCACCTTTCGAAAGATGAGCAGAAATTTAGAACAAAAATGGCCGCTGGGTTTTTTGTGATTAGTATAAAATGGTCAACGATAAAAATATTTAACCTCGAGATGTCAAAACTAAAGACTTGAAGTGTCAATTTGCATTTTTGTTTTTTCTCGACGACCATTTTTCACACCGTGACAGCTTTTTGAAAATCAGCGAAAAATTTCAGTTTTTTTCTATAGCCTTTAATTTTTGTGCCCAGTGTATGTTACGAGAAAGGCGGATTCCATCCGGCCTGTGGGGATTGGAAAAAGAGAATCCTTCACCTAAGTGGAAATTCCTTGCAAACTTGCAATTTAAATTCTTCAGTAAAAGCATTCCATTACAAACTGCAAAATGAAGCCACCTGACAATGTGAAATGAAATCTCTCTCTCTCTCTCTCTCTGTCATTTGCGAGAATTTTTCATTCGCGTTTATTTCCAACTGGTCGGGACGATCAATGGCCCTTATCGTTGTCATTCCTAGTCCGATTATTAGCCTCGCGGATCGATTTTCTGCAAATCAATACTCTTTTTACAGAGCATCACGTAGGAACACATGTTCATCTCGTGACTCAACACACCAGCAGTCTTTTGTCGTTATGTTCGATTTTATTTAATACGAGCGAATACATAGCTTTAGTCGTGTATCATACGATGCGTAGGAAAAGAATAATCCATATCTACAGACACGTACACTCGTACACACAATTTATTTTGAATTTACGATGTACCCCTGCAATGTCCTTGCAAGATCAACGCTCTGTAATCTATTTATGGATGTATATGTACATCTATACGTATACCTATGAATATATACACACTCATGTGTGTACACACTCATATACTCTCTGTGTCGTATTTTTATTCTTTTTAAGTCTTATTCCGTACCTTATAAACAATGCTGCACCGTTCACCATACACGAATTTCAGTACTTATATTGCTCTTTTTTCGTCCACGTGTTAAACACGTTTGTCCAAGCACTGTCAACCATGTCCGATCGTCTGTAATAATCACAATTATACTCGTTATTAATATTTTTATTATTGTCATTATTATTATTGTCACGACTATTTTTATCGTTATTCTTACGAGTTATTATTATTATTATTATTATTATTATTATTATTATTATTATTATTGTTGTTGTTATTATTATTATTATCATTATTATCGTTACGACTATTATTATTGAATTGTACATCACGCTGCTGTCGCAACGTCCGCACCTCCGTTTTTTTGCCCAACACCCAATCAAATTTCCTACTTCCAGTAATGTTCGGAAAAAATAAGGGATGATAAAGCCATTGGTGCAACCCGAGAGTCGCACTATTATATGAATTCAGAGCAAAAAATGTAACGAATTAATTGAAAGAAAAAAAAGGAGGCAAGCGAAATATTACAATACGAGTAAAATAATGAAAACAGATTGTAATGAATTGCATTGTGGGCATTGCGAACACGTTTGGAATGGGTTTTGCAGATCCCCCTTTATCAACAGCCGGAGAGGCACTACGAGCGACGGGCTACACCGCCCCAACCAGACCGAACGAGCAAGGTGTGCCTGCCTAGTAAACCCAGAAAAATCAAGGCTGATTGTCCTTTTCTTGATTAAAGCGTTCGTTAACTTACAAATTAATGTTTCTACATTTTTTCGTTTGGTTATTTACACTAGATATCATTATTTATTGTGGAACCGTGTTACGCCATCTTTTCTTTTCATCTCATTTTATTCTCGTACTTATTTTTATACATATATATTTATATACACATGTGCATAGATACATCTGTATACATGTATATTTATATATACGTAATATATGTATATTATTAATATTATAAAATAATGGAATTTCCGTTTTTGGTATTTTCTTTGGTTTTTTTGGAAGTTAGAACAACTGCGTAGAGTTTGATCGTCCGAGTCTAACGTAATAAGCAAGAAGACGATTCTGTCACATTTGCATACTTTCCCAACTAATCGTCTGGCGAATGACGATGAAGAGCAACTATTTCACCAAAAAGAGAAGCGCTTTGTTTAAAAGAATATTTCGAAATTTTGGCGTAGGTAAATCGTTTATGCACAATTTTACGGTGTCATTCGACGAGTGCAAACAGTAGATAAGTTTTCATCAATTATTTGTATTTTTGTTCCTTCGAATTTGCCAATGGTCCGTCGCGAATCGAAATTGTGAGCTCTTGATCGTTTTCGCCCGTGAAACCCCGTAGTCGAGATCATTATAATTGTTAGAGTATGCACCGTGCATCGTGATACAAAAAAAGTCAATGAAGACAATAAACGAAAGAACCAAAAAAAAGACTCGTCATTTTTTTGGTTCATTTGACACGTTCGCATCCTTGAAAATGCCCATGCGGGGAACGTTTTGTTAATGACATGTTTCAGTCATATATTAATTGTTGGCCCGTCGGGTTTTCTTTTCTTTCTGTTTTTAAAGATTCGTCGATACATATGTAGGTTAATTGATGAGAGCTCTGACGTTTATATGTATATCGTATACATAATTTTTTGTTCTCGAACTCCTTGTGTCGAGTAACAGTGGCGGGTTCACCAAAAAGTTTAACCGCAAATGTAAAATGGCGAATGAATACAAATCAATGTTTCGAGAGAGAAAAAAGAATGCATAGAGAAATATTCGACACGAAGGAAATTCGGTTTAAGACGCGGAAGATGAGTTTTTATTACGAACGTAGGTTGCCTGTGAGTGTTAGGTGTGAACATTTTTTGGTTTGCCCGAATTTTAGTGGCAATGTGATGCCCGTGATCGGTATATATGTGTGTTTTCCCAAATTTCTCCTTCCCCGTATTGTTTTCTTCTTCAAATTTATTGTTTCGTCTTTTCGTTGTTGATCATACATTAATCCGGAATTTTTCCCCTCATCTAATTGTAGCCAATATCCGTTCAATTTTTCTTTTTTTTTTTTCACATTGTAAAAAATATACATATTTTTGCACTCCGCCCTACTTCGCGCATTCATTTTTGCTTGACACCCCGTGACATTCTGCTTCGCTCGTTACAGTCTTCCTTTTAAAAAAAGAACACTGCGATATTTGATTTGCATCCAGTTTCTCATGCTTTTTTTACGAACAATTTTTTTTTGCACCGACATATATCGCACCGCGGAAAGGCCGGAGTACGTCCCAAGTTTTGGTAACAAAGCGCCAGCTTCTTTCCACACTCACATTCGTAATTAAGAGTAAAGTAAATATAAATTTAGATTGTCGTACAAGCACGCAGAACACATACCATTTTTATTTTTCGCTCCGACTGTTCTCACATTTCCGTCCTAATCGGTTACAATGACAAAAAAAAATATTATTTTACACGTTCATTGCCGTTAAATTGATTTTGTCAAATTATAATATTCAATATTATTTCTATTATCAGTTTCTTTATTCGATGGCTTTGTTGTTCACGTTTGTACAAAGGGCTTTACGACAAAAGATGCGAAGAATCGGGACTCTCGTTGTCGGGTAGAGAAAAGAAAAAAATCGGTTGCAGCTTTCGTTCAGAGTCGAAAAAATATGAATCGCGCGACGACACCTTCGACTTCGTCTTGGTAACATCGCGAGTTACCACTAGCAGCGCGTATAAATGACCACATCAATTACAATCATGAGAACGGGGTACATACTCGAACGTGCACGTGGTCGTAACTCGTACGCTGCACGGTAATGTCAATGAAAAAATATACTATAGCAACAAAAAAAGAATAAAGTGATCGAGTAGTCTTCAAGTCCGAGGACCATGATTACGGTGAAACGAGTAGCGTCACAGGCGACAGAAACGCACTTTTTTTTTAAATCAACCACCCGCGATGCACCCTATATGTAGAAAAGTAAAGCGATCTTTTCCAATCTCACGAACGTTTAACGAAAAACTCACTATGTATATATAATAACGTTTCAGAACGAGCCGACAAGCCCGTGGATTTTTTTTAAGATTCAAAAAATCGTATCATTTTATTATTTTATTCCTTTATTATTTTATTTGAAAAAAAGATTTAGTTCTGAGAAAACAAATATTACGATCGTTTTCACACTGTCGAATTTACGGAGTCTCTTTTAAAATTCTTTCAATTCATCTCTGTTTTTTGAATACCTGACACATTACCCAACGAGTGCAAAGCAATGAGATTGAGCAAAGGACCATGATCGAGCTGAGAGAATTTTTATTCGTCAGCAAAGCCGTTACTCGTGCAAGTTTTTACTTATAATATTAAATGAGAAATATTATTGGAATAAATGTTCTTTGTTCCTAGATTCGAAATTTCTATGATTCAATCTGCTCCCGTAAATACAAGTGAATGTAGTAGGTGAAAAGTAACTGGTATAATTTTTTCAATACACGATCTTCATATATTTTATGAGTAAATTTAGATTGCAAAAATGTAATTTTAAAATGAAAAAAAAAAAACATCATCTTTATTCGTATCGTCGCAAAATAAACTTGTCGTCAGATAAAAAAAAATCGAAGCGTTCTTGTCGATATGTCCTAAAATGCTCCGTATATATGTACGACTTTATGATTTAATGGCTTGAAAAAGTGCGGGCGTTAGTGCATCAGATGAACGAATTATAGTACAATACATCGAACGGGCAATACGAGCAACAGCATCGTGCAATTTGTCAAAGCTGCCCATATCCATTTCGCGTCTCATTGGCTTCAATGAAAGAAATAAAAAATCCTGTTCACATGAAGCGTCGTGTAATGAATGCATAAGCATTTTCGTTGACATCGCGATAGAAAAAAACATCTGAATTCAATTGAGACGAAAAACTTCAGGAGAGAGATGTTTTTAAAATGACTGTTTTTTCACTGATATCAATAATCGTTATGTTTGGGAAATATCTTTTCTTTTTTAAACTCTATATCAGTCGTGATTTTCATAGTAATGATTATAATGGAGTTTTTATGTTTCGTTGGAATTTTTTAACCGTTTAAGAAAGTCTACACACTGAAAAAAAAATTCAGTTGGTTTAACAAAATGTATCTTGAAATACGTTCAACTTGATTTTTGATTGGCATAACAAACATTTTGTTAATCTAACGATAGTTTTAGTGGTGTGAACTGTAGCTAAATAAGCTAAATAAGCTACAGTTCACACCACTAAAACTATCGTTAGATTAACAAAATGTTTGTTATGCCAATCAAAAATCAAGTTGAACGTATTTAAAGATACATTTTGTTAAACCAACTGATTTTTTTTTCAGTGCATGTACGTTCTAAAAATGTAACTCGCATTATACTTTCGATTACTTTTAAACTTGATTTTTTTCACGCCTCCATCATTGCGTTTGATCATAAAAAAACCTTTCATAGAGCATTAAAAGCCGAAATCTTTCTCGCGGTGGATCGAGTCTACGAAATCTTTCGAAAAAATCACGTACGGGCTTTTGCGGTCATGTGCGCGTTTACCGATATATTTGATCGCCGGTTCTCAAACCGAAGTGAATCTATATTTAGACGAAGCCGGGGGATATGAAGGCGATAAATATTTATACGAAGGGGCGAGATTGTCTCAGATCGGGTGCTTGCAGCTTTTCTGTATCGTCTAAATATCTATTATTGAGATTGAATGCAATCCGGATAAACTTTCGGGCGTGAACTAACGTCACGTAATTTTGAGCCAAAAAATACTACGTTAACAAAAATAGATTGACACTCCGAGCCCCTACACTTGGCCGTTCATAACGATATTTTTTTCAATTCCCTTTTTTTTTCAAAAACACATCAGAATTATCGAATGATAGTGCAGCAATTGTCGCTTAGGAAAATTAGGTAAACAATATTTTTTTAAATTTTATTATTTATATATAAATACACGTATTCGTATAAATTTACGTACATACATATACCCAAGTTTTGCATGTTATATATATATATATATATATATATATATATATATATATATATTGATTATTAATCGATGTCAAGTGATACGTATTATACCGTTCTATACGTATAATTATACATTTGAAAGTGTTTCCATTTTCTATAGTAATGCGTAACTATTATACATGTGTACTCTTGTTATACAAAGTGCTGGTTACATGTAGATTTTGTTGGGTCTCGTTCTCGGTGATTATGCCGATATGCGAATCGTTGTTAACGAGGCTGATCGTTCAACGTTTGTACCAATATAAACACGAAAGCTCTTGGTGAGTTTCGTTGGAACGACGTGTCTATATTCGCCAATATAAATCATGACTAATGACCAATTGGCGACACACAAAACAATATTCGCGAGATTTCTATTTGTTAAGACTACGGCCTCGGTAATTCTTTATCTAAAGAATTTCAACTGCTATCATTTACTAAACAATCTTCTGTTAATATATTTTTCGATAGTGATCATTATTCATAACAACTTTGGCGCGCCTTCCGTTATCTTTTATCTCATTCGTATTTGCGTTCAAATGGCCCATACGTATTATCGGTTTATCCCGATTTATATTCACGCTATTGAAAAAAAAACCATACGACTGCGGCAAGCATTCAGACTGCCGTAAAATTCTGGTCGATCTTTTTATGGTTGTAATTCGTATTCGGAAATGTATATATTCTTTTTTTTAAATAGATTCAACGTTATCGTTTCGAATCTCGTTTAGACAATTTACAATCAATAACACTTTTTTGTTCGTAGCCCATAGGTACTCGATGTTCGTAGAAGTATTTCAAATACAAGTTTAATTAGGTAGATGAATATATAATTATTCGAGCAGGTAGTAATTGCGATAATGACACGTGTATATATAAAACAACGCAGTGACCCGAACTTTGCGGAACGTTGATACGTTGTACACCAGTGACACGTAAGACAAAAAAATTACTTGCAATTTGAGCGAAAAACATATTTCGACGTTTCACTGATCCGCCCAATTGGCTGGAAAATAAATATCGGTAAGAGGCAACATAAAATTCAACAACTCGACAATGCAAATACAACACGATAGTTTTTTTTTTGACACAAGATTCTTTACGCGTCTACATATTTTTAGTTTTCCCTTCGCTGAATTCGTTATTGGAAATTGACAAATAATATCTCTCTTGGAGAGAAACGGAAGTTTCGGTGTGCGCGAATGAGGCCGGAGGAGACCGCGTACCGCATCAAATCCTGCGGGTTAATCGATACTGGCACGTTCGCAGCTTGTTTCGGAATAAGCCAATACATATCGTGCGTTTAATCACTTCGTTTTGGTATTTTCCAGCAAGACCTCGCAGATGCACGCACACGCGTTCATTTTCATCACGAGATTGTTAATCGAATTCGCTCAAAATCTATTCATTTATAATGTAGGTACGTGGCGCTCCAGCCCGATTCGTTACATCGGACTGATCTACACTTGTCGCAAGTCGCCTCCCGGCACGGAAAAACTATTTCATTTAGTTACAAAAGGTTGTTTCTTTCACTACGCCGATTTCACAAGGGAACATATTAGAGCTCAGCTGCGATTCCTCGTGGGTCAGAATTTGTAAAAACGAGAGCGAGCGTCCATTTGAAGATGAGAAAAACATGTTATTCCTCGGACGGAATATTTCAAAATTCGCTGAATTCAACAATGTGCAAGATGTCGGGTACAAGTATGTCGGATTGACGCGAATCGTCCCCTATATTCGCTCTAACGATTAATAATCGCCATTGAAAATTAACGATCTATCTCGAAGGGATGGAGACTCGAGATACGTGTTTTTTTCCCCGCACCGGTGGAACTTTTTCTATGTAAATTCATCATTTTCAAATATTACTGTGCGAATGATTTTTTCGTTTGCGCTTGCAGATATTTTTTGTCAATTGTGAACAATCTGAAGAAAAAAGTGCGCTTTCTGCTTGAGCGATTGCCGGAACTATAATATGCGGGCTTCGATCATTGACACTGATAATTGCAAGAATGGCTTGGAAAATTTGTCATTTTCTCAATTTCCATATTTTCCTATCAATCGTCCGAAAATCGCTAATCAAAATTCTTATACGTCATTCACATACATTTTTCAAATCACTATACTCCGCCCTTTAATGGCGACACACCGGACACACAATCGCCTCACATCTGCAACTATTGATTTATCGAATAATAGGAGAATAGCTGAAAGGGCTCGTGATTGAAAAAATGGATGGACGAGAAATGGCGTCGAAAAATGTTTATCAAACGAGAACGCGAGGACACACAGTTTTTTCCATCATTAACGAGAAATAAAATTCATGAAACTACGCTCGAACCCGCGAGAGACAAATTGTCACAACCGCGAGAGACTTTTTGGCGCCAGACTTTGAAGAACTAAGGAGAAATCAAAGAAATAGACAAATGAAAGTGTAGAAAGAGAGAATAAGTTTTGAGAGATGCAGGTACGAGTCGGAAATTCCACACACGATGAAAAAACCGATCAATTACATTGAACGAAAAAAGAAAAATCGCACAATATGTACTCCAATAACAACAACAACAATAACAAAACTTACAAACGCTTTCATCCCAAAAATGTCTGTCGGTGAATTTGCCAAATCTCTTCAAAAACAAATTTTTGCTGAATATCCCCAAATCTTAGAAATGAATTCATTCCAAAAGTGTCTGTTGGTGAATTTGCTAAATCTCTTCGAAAAAAAAAAATTCGTTTGAAAGCCGACGAATCTCAATATTTCTTTCACTCTCTCTAGCTCTTTTTTCTCTCTTTCTCTCGCTCTCCCTGTCTGCCTCTCTCTCTCTCTCTCTCTCTCTCTCTCTCTCGCTTTCTCTCTCTCTCTCTCTACACACACATTTCTCTGTAACCTGTTTCCCTCTACTACTATGTCTCGCTATGTCCCGGCTTTCTTTTGTTTCTAGATATTGCAGAACCTACAAAAAAAACGCACTGAGCGGAGGGGGCGCCTAAGCTCTGACAATATGAAAAAAAAGAAGTCCGGTTTCAGCAAAAGCGACCTTATTTTTAAGGTAACCCGCCCTAACGAACGCGCGAAATCTCGTAACCCATGCGCGCGGGCACTAACGCCCATGAGTTTCTCTACCTTGGCCACGATCTTTTTTTCGTTTTTCACATTTTCGAAAAAAAATAAAAAATAAAAAAAAAACGGGAACCAAAGAGAAAGCAAATCGTTGATGCAAAGTGCAAATTTGCATCCTCGAGATTTTCGCGCATCGATCAATTCTCCGTTCGACCGTATTTCTTTTTTTTTCGGTTCAGATACGCCGATTTGTTTTCGAAAATTTTGAACGAAAAATAGACGCAACGCTGGTAGTCCTGGGGGAAAAAGAGCTGCACGCTGTGATTGGCTCGTTGGTTTCTAATGTTAAAAACATCCGCTTACGTCTTTCGCCGCATTAAATATATGTGTATGTATATATCTATATATACATGCATTTATCAATTTAATATTTATATTTAATATGTATACCGCAACAGCGATAGGCTATGCTTAAAAATCGTTGGACACCCATTGTCGCCGTATCTGCCTAGCGATGACAAGCATCGCATACCAAATACGAATTTCATACTTATAAAAGTACTTTCATTGATTGAAAAAATATATATATATATATATATATATATATATATATATATATATATATTTGCTTATTCTTCATAACAATTTTTGGACTTGATCATTTGAATTGCATTATATATATATATATATATATATATATATATATATATATATATATACAGGGTGGGCCATCTATTGGTACGTTTTTAAAAATGCGATCAAAAGAGTATGCATTGATATTTTTTATTCATTTTTTTGTTGTTGTAAAGCTAAAAGTATCCCCGTCAAGAATGAAAAACGATTTCGTTCATGTGGCTCCCTCTACTGGCCTTACAGTAGTCATCTGGATCTTGTAGGCGAATAATCCGAGGTTTTTGTGCAGTATTCTCCTCAGGCTGGTGCGACTAATGCTCAGTTGCTGCGATCGGCGTCGAGTTGAGGTCGTCGGATTCTGTCTCACACTTTGGGCCACAGCCTCAATATTCTCGGGTGTGCGCACTGTCCGACCCTGGGACCACTTCTGTCATCCACTAACATCCCTTTCTCACGAACTTTCTTCACCAATTTGCGTATAGCGCCTTCGGTGGGTGCTTTATCACGACCCATATTTCTTTTCAAAATTCGCACAGTTTCGGCGACACAGCACTGACTTTGAAAATAAGTTTTTAAAATTTCAAAACGCTCTTCAAGAGAAAACATGTTGTTTCGTGCCGCGGACGGTATGGCTAATGAGCTGTAAAAATTTCGGGTCTGTAGCTCGTTTGCCGTTGTCATACGACGAAATTCAAAAACGTACCAACAGATGGCCCACCCTGTATATATATATATATATATATATATATATATATATATATATATATATATATATATATATATATATATATATATATATATATATATATATATATATTATCATTCAATACAAAATGAACCTAATAAAAAACCTACAAAAGTAGTATCCTGATATTTGCATGAGAAGAAAAAAATCTTCCGAAAAATGAGCAAATGATTCTGATTTCAATATTAGTTGCTTATTCCCGCTCCTTTCTACATTGCTCTTCGCAACCCCTAAAAAAGGCTCAGTCCTTTAACCCAAAAGAATTCGTACCGATAATTTTGCGTACGCGAAATGTTCATTGCTAATGAATTGGTATATAAAAAGAGAAGATCGATTTTCCCCGATTTTTTTGTATGGCCTTACGCTTTTGAAAAAAGTAAAAATGCTTTTTATCGTTAGACGGTGCACCCTTGATTATCAGCGCATGTGAGTGGGCGTCCCTTCTCTGTCGCTTTGCCGTTAATTGCACACTTGATGAAATAATATAGATACGAATAGACCTCGTACTCGTATTACTACGCAACGTATATGTACTCTTTTTTTTATAAATCAACGTATCAGGAGTAAGGCGACAGCGCAAGTTGCACTATTACAAGTATTACGTTAGAGTCGTAGCTTCGTACATGTATGTTGAACGATAAAAGTAGTGACAAAGAAAGACAATTCCGAAAGATGCATCGACCAAAAATCAATATCTAATTTTTTTCTTCTTTCTAATAGTACAACGGCGGGCTATTTGCCAATGCCGTAATAATGCCGAAAAACATGTTTTCCTACAACGTCGTAATAAAATCTTATTTCTTTCGGAAACATAGTCTGTCTCTCTCACCCTGCTTTTTTGCTGTGGATTGGCTGCTTGTGTGCGTGCGTATGCATTCCGCTTTAATGGCTATTTCCGCTTGGCTTTATGACGTTTCATATTTGTATTTAAAATTAAGTGAAGAAAAACATTATCACTGTCGTCGATAACATATTTTCATCATATTCTTGAAACCTTCTCGAGAAGAGTGTGCATATGCGTGCGTATGTCTCGCTATGTATATCACACACCGAACAATTTTGTCACCGGTCTCTCTCTCTCTCTCTCTCCCTCTCTCTCTCTCTCTCTCTCTCTCTCTCGCGCTTTCTGTCTCCCTATCTCTCTTTCTTCATCTTCCAACGTTCTCGTTGCCTCCCATTTATATTTCATTGAAATCGTGACTCTCGCTACTTGTTCGCGTTCGAATCATCATTGCCGTTATTACCGAGTCCGCCAAAAAAGAATACATGTCATGAGTAAGATACGCCAGTTTAGTTGATTGCTCCGTAGAAATAACAAAATGCAAAATGCAATGTGTATATATACGTACACACATTATTTATTTGTATTTTATAAAAAAAATCAACGCACACATACGTTAAACATACGTTTACCCTTGTATGTACGCACGTATGTAAATGTGGGTCCTTTAAATAATTATTGGTAACATATAAAACAAGTACTAATTTACAGGTAAAGTATCGAAACGTTTGCCCAAAAGTTCGTCATATATTGGTGTTTTCCCCCTGAACATTCCAAAAAAGTCTAGTTGCAAAAACCATTACATACTTGCGATAGCCTTCTTTGATGTTGGTACTGTCAATCCTCCGTCGAATATTCGCAGTAGGATCGACGACTTGACGAATCATATCGAAAAACATTATCTTTGGCTGTCTCTGTCGACGAGAAGAGCAACTTTCGTCACTGCGAATCGCAATTGACGGTGGTAGTCTCATAATTTCGACGATATATGCAACGTCTCGTGATGTTCAAGATGTTTGAAAAGATTCCAAAAATATTCGCTCGAGAAAAATGGATACAAATATGTACAAGCAGTCATTTGAGGTATTTAATGTGAATCGCCTAATTTTCGAAATATCGTTGGGTACTGGTGCCGAATACGAGAATCTTTAAAAACTTTTGATTCATTGAATCGCCTCGTTCATTATGTGTTTTGTACCCATCTTCTGAAAAATAATTGCAGCTATATTCTTACTGCGATTTCACAGATCTTGTCTTTATTTTACTTTTCATTCCGTTCTTCCATTTTCCCGATAGCAAAAAACGTATGCTGACTATTGTGAACATTGAAACATTTTCATTAAAGTCATCGTTTACCAGGCGGGAACCAAAGAAGAGACTTTTTTACATTACAAGTCGTGGAGTTGTAGAATCAGTGGTACTATAATATATATCACTGCAAGTTAAAATGCAACATGACAAGCTTAGATTCGATGGATATCAAATTTCAAAAATTGACAAATTCTCTCCAATTATTAATTTCTTACAATATTATTTCAACGAAGAGAAGACGGCGACAAAGGATGTCTCCAAAAAAGACTGATATTATGACGAAAGAAAAAGGTCCTCCTCGCTATCATTACTTCATAGCTGCTAATATACGGAATCCCACATCGAACTCGTGCGCATAAATCATGTACATTTTCTTCATACTCTTACTGAATTTTCTCCATGCTGATTATGTGTAGTAGAGAAAAAAAAATAAGAAGACGGGAGTAACATTTTTAGCTGATGCACGAGTGATTTGAGGGAAACCCATACAGAAAACTACTCTGCCAATTACATTTCCGTAAACCTATGTTGAAGCATCGTAGTTGTATTAATATACTTAATTATTTTGACGCAATGATGATTTTGATTTTTTAATCTTTTGTTCTCGTTGTTGTTTTTAATTTTGTGCAATAGTGTGATACTGCATTATTATTATTATTATTATTGTTATTATTAATTTATAAAAAGCGTGTGAATTCGGAAAAGTGGCATGCTTGAATTTGTGTTTGAAGCAGCATTGAGTGTCGAAAAATTCCGCGAAGTAATTCCGTAGAAATCTTTCGAATTCAGGTTGGAAAAAAGGCGTATCTGGAGCAAAGTACGTCCATTTTTTCAACGGTTCGAGGGACTTGTAGACGTATAATATGAATTATTTTCGCAGTGTATAGCTTTTACTTTCTTTCTACATAGGAAGTCGTCGAAAGAGTTCAATATTATTTGGCCTCGACTATCGCTTATTCCGTGTGTGTGTGTGTGTGTGTGTTATCTTTCGGGTTAATGTTTAGTCGATCCACGGGGGTATACGTGGAAAGTGGTAAAAGAAAATGAAGAGGGGCTTTGCCCCTCCGCGAATGATGATTTGTTCATTTTTGTTTTTACGTTGGCCAACGATCCGCTTATTTGCTGTACACAACCGCAATAAAAAGAGATGCTTCGGGCAAAAATGTCTCCTTTGTTCAAGTTCAAAGGAGATGACTGCTCGAAGTGTCCAAAAATCCTATGACAGCCCATACACGGAAAAGAGAAAAGAGCAGAGTCAAACGGATCTTTCGAAGATACCGTATGACCGACGAGTCCGGGCATCGATTAAAGCAATTCTCTTCGTTGTTGACAGTTCCTGAACATGGCGTCGGTTTTCATGCGGATCTTTAATCTGATCTGTATGATGTTACTGATTGGCCACTGGAGCGGTTGTCTTCAATTTCTCGTTCCGATGCTGCAAGGATTCCCGAGCAATTCCTGGGTCGCCATCAACGAGTTGCAGGTTAGACGATCGGTTACCAAGATAATTCGCCACAAATCTTGATCTGCATGAAAGCCGTTTTACCGATTAAAATGGCAATGGCACTCGCCAATCGACAAAATGCCAATCGTATCAACTTCGCGCTCGACTGTCATCCGAGATCATCAACAAACCCGAGCAAGCCGATTAATTCGGCCCAAGCAAATCATTTTCCCCAATTGATAATAATGGAAAGAGTGAGGAAAATGAGAATGAAAAATGTATCGAAACGTTACAGGACTCGTTTTGGCTCGAGCAATATTCATGGGCACTGTTCAAAGCGATGTCTCACATGTTGTGCATCGGTTACGGAAGGTTTCCGCCTCAGTCGTTGACGGACATGTGGCTCACAATGCTCAGCATGATCAGCGGAGCAACCTGTTACGCTCTGTTCCTCGGCCATGCGACCAATTTGATACAGTCCCTTGATTCCTCGAGGAGACAGTATCGCGAGAAGGTAAGTAATTTTGCTACTACTCGGATACGCGATAAGTATTACTTATTCACGAAATTAATCAGCGTCCGATGAATTCTCACTTTTTTCCATTTGATAAAAATATACGAGTTCCGATACAACGCGATCCTTCTCACGAAAGTCCTCAGTGTCCCCGATTTGTCCTCTATACCGTTATCTCGAGCCAAATTTTGTTGCAGGCGTAAGTGCCGATCCTTGCCACGTTCCTCAGTCATTTGACGAACGGGCCAAAATCTTTCCATAAGTGCTAATTTTGCAATTTCGTAGTCATGGAATCACGACTCGAACAAATTGAGTTAACGATTGATGAAGTAATGGTTCGGATAGCGGTAGCTTGATCGGGAATGATTTGTTCTCGGGGTAGGTGAAGCAAGTCGAGGAGTACATGGCCTATCGAAAATTGCCAAGGGAGATGCGTCAGAGGATCACCGAGTACTTCGAGCATCGTTACCAGGGAAAATTCTTCGACGAGGAGCTCATTCTCGGCGAACTCTCGGAAAAACTCAGAGAGGTATGATTCGAACTAGCTGTAGAAGATTCGTACCCGCACAACCCAAACAAACCCACGATTTATGGAATACGCAATTCAAACATCCTCTCTAGGATGTGATAAATTACAACTGCAGATCGCTGGTCGCGTCGGTGCCATTCTTTGCTAACGCCGACTCCAACTTTGTCTCCGACGTCGTCACGAAATTACGATACGAAGTCTTCCAGCCAGGTAACGCCAACTGGCGATGTCTCTTCTTTTTTCCTCATCTTCGTGCTAGGTCCGTTTGACAAACGATTTTTGGTGAGTATCAGCGCGCCCTTGACGAAAAATCCTTCCACAATTCATATTTTCTGTTTACAATTGGACTAATAAAGGAATTGGTGTAGACAAAATGGCGAGTCGCTGCGTCACCGAAGGGTGCGCCCATGGGAACGAGTATACTTGTTCTGCTTCCTGTGGAAAGTCGTTGGAAAAAAACCCGCGATATTATTTAATAATGCCAGCGGCTTGTTCCCAAAAACTACGAGTTTTTCAATACCATTGTGAGCGCGTCGAAATTTTGCAGCGTGTCATACATGGCCTTTTCTTCACACCTTTAATGGCATGATAGCGTTTAAAAAAAAAAAACAGAAAAAAGTATCCGATTATTCGTTATAGTATGACGTTATAGTTATACTGGTTTCATGGGACCCAGGCGTTTTTAAATTCTTATAAATAATGCAATAATACATTGAGCGATATGAAAAAAATAGTGAGGTATAATTTGAACCTTGTTTAATACAAGGATATTGTTTTATACTAATACATAATACAAAATAATATAAGTAATACAAAATTACTTTTCTTTACAAAAATTGCTGTAACTCTTGTAATTATTGACAAAAAAAATTGTTTTATAATCTGGAAACAGTGTACTTTGAAATAGACATAGCTGTTTCTGTGGACTTTTCAAAAAGTATATTCATTTCATCCAACGCAGGTGCGATTTAGAAGCAAAGAATGAAATGCTTATGCATATAAAAAAAGTGTATGTTTTATTGGAAAAAAGAGTTCTACGGCATGAAAATAATTTGTTTGGGTCCCGTGGACCCAGTGTGACTATTAAGACGTTACTTGTAGCGCAAAAAAGGCCTTTTTCATGAATTTTTTAAAAGAAAACTACAAAACTTTTTTAATTGATCAATATACCATCTTAAAGAACACATCTTGAAGAACTTTCAGTAATTTTTTTATTGAAAAATATTACATTGTTTAGTGGCAAATGGCCGTCAATGAAATAATGTTTTTATATACACGGGTTGCGGTGACCAACATTGCGGCGAAGTGGATCATCTGAAAAAAAAAAAAAAAAAAAAAAAAAAAAAAAAAAAAAAAAAAAAAAAAAAATGCGGATGGATTTAGTCAAAAATAAGTATAAACTAGTCTTTAATCGTAGGATTTTAAAAAATATTCATTTTTCACAAAATGGCGGACAGTCAAAGTTAATGGTTCGATTTTAACGAAAAAAAACGGCCGTTTTTTGGCTATAAAACGGCCATTTTTTTCAAAAAACAAAATCGAACGATTAAAGACTACATTTTTATGTATTAAATAAGCCTGCAGAATTTCAAGAAGATCAGTTCATTAGTGTTCGAGTAATCTTGGCTACCGACTTCAGAAATGCCATTTTGAGAAAAACGCGTTTAAAGTTTCAATTTCCGGTCGTTTACACAACGGATTCTTCTCTTTCAACGCTCATATCTCAGTCAATTTTGTTCGGATCGACTTGAAATTTTCAGGACATATTTTCAGATACTTATACTTCAAAAAAATGCAATAAAAAAAGTCGATTTTTTCAAAATCGCAAGTGGGGGTAACCTCTTAAGGGTTAAGCCCCTATACTTGTGCTAACTTACATTCCAACCAAATGGAAACTTTCACAGCTATACATCCAACAATTTTATTTTTGCTGTAAACAGTTTGTAGTTTATTTTTGCTTACATTGTTCGCATCACCAATGTATAACACTCGAAACATGAAACATTTTCACCATTTATAATTTGTTCGTATGCCGTTCCGTTTGAAAGTTATTGCCAATAACAAGGAAAAAAGACGAATTTTGAAGCGCGCATTTCGCCTTTTAAAAATGGAGTTTCGCCGATATAAAGAAAATAACTTTTCCAGTGTTTTCATCAACTCTACAAACATGCCAAATTTCATCAAAATCGGATGGAATATAATCTTGCGCGGTTTCCTCGTCAGTGTACTTATTCCGGCACTATAAAATAAATATACATGCAGCAGATTTGATGTGTCTTCTGCTTCCTTTGGCATTGCTCTGCATCGTTCTCGAGCCTCTTTTGTGGATTGCTGCTCTCGAAAATCCGCAGTAGAAATATGAGTCGCATCGATCTCTTGAGATGATGCGTTGTACCGAATCCTGACTATAACTCGAGCAGATCTGCAAATTTAGCTACATCGGCCTGAGCTGAAAATTGTCCCGAGACTCGAATCTTTGAATATATTTTTGTCACGATAATCGCACGACGCCTCGATATTAAATTTGAATTGAGAGCATTAGCTTGGCAAATTGATAAAATAATGTACTATTAAATACAAAATAACCAATAGTAGAATAACATTTTGACCAACGATTTGGAACACGCACTCGAGACTTGCGCACTTTTTTGTTTTGTTTTTTGTAGAGGGCAAATATAAGTACAAAGGTGGGAGCTCATTGGTCTATGTAGCAAATACAATGTGTGGTTGAACAAATCTTCCGTACTCTAACCTCGACGATTGCCTCGTCATCTCGATTCTACTGACGTGAATTCCTTCGCAGGTGACATAATAATAAAAGAGGGCACGATCGGCGCGAAGATGTATTTCATTCAGGAGGGTATCGTCGACATCGTAATGGCGAATGGAGAGGTTGCGACCTCGTTGTCCGATGGATCTTACTTTGGTGAGATCTGTCTCCTGACGAACGCACGTCGCGTTGCGTCCGTCAGGGCGGAGACTTACTGCAACCTGTTCAGCCTTTCGGTGGATCATTTCAATGCGGTTCTCGATCAGTATCCGCTGATGCGCCGTACCATGGAGAGCGTTGCCGCCGAGAGGTATAAACTTTGGTTAGGTTTGTTCTATCGAGTTGGTGTGCTAATAGATGTCGATTCATCAAAACCCCGTCCTGCCATATTACAACAACAACAACAACAACAACAACGAACACATACACAATCGAAAAAAGAAAATTTTCCGTTATGGCCGTACATACGACTCGTATGTACTCCCCCGAGGCTTTTCATTTTTTCATATGTACACATATATACATGTTTGAGCATCTTTGGAAAACTCTATCGTAGCTGAATTATGTGCTTGCTTTTAAAACTGCTCGCCAGATCGTTGTTGCATTAAGACGTTAGGCTACTGTGACGACCCGAAAATCCAACTTATAGAGAAAAAAAATCATCTTCAAGGAATAAGTAAGATGATTGAAAAGTCGTTTGGACAATTATTCCTATGTACATTTACAAAGTTGTGTACCGAACTTCATTTGAAGAAATATCGCTAATTAAACAAGTTACGGACAATCGCGTGAAGGACCTTTAAACTTGAGGGGCTCAACGGTGTACATGATTTCGGCCATATAAATGGCCATCCGATTAATCCGAAACGAAAAAAAAAAACGAGTTTTTTCTCTTAACAATGATAATATTGGCGAAGACTTGACCGTGCCTTTTTTGTCACCGTGCTTCAATCATTGGAAGAAAAAGCCATTTCTATCTCAATTTGTTGTAGGAAAAGTGACATCATTAATGTTAATGACTAGGGAAAAAAAAATTAAGAAAAACGTCGATCAAGACAAACTACCATTGCTATTACATGGAATAAATGTGCGAAATTTCAAGTGAATCCGTTGACTAGATTTCGAGATGTCCTCTTGAATTTAAGGTGCCTCAAGCAACGAATGCTCTTTCGAAATTCACACAGTAGCCTATCTTCTTAATCGTCGTCGCGATAATCGTGACGTCGAGACGCCGCTCTTGTCGCTTTCGTCGCAGCGGGAAAATAACAGTGCGAAGCTTCTTTTCGACGAAGATGAAGCTTCGCGAACCAGAGCCCGGGGGGGGGGGGGGGGGGGGGATGAGGCATTGAGAGTACGAGAGCCATTTTATTTTCGCTTCGATCGGGGGCTCTCAATGAGAAGGATACCTAACCTTAAAATGTATGATTCTCGTTGGACAGGCTAGGATAAACCGCTTTGGACAAAGCTCGATGGAACAAAAGGATTTTTTTTTACCGTTTATCTATCCTCATTAATATCTGCATATGTAATTTAAACATCTATCATTGTAAACGTAACGCACGAAGCAAGCTTGCTCGAAGACGTCGACACGCTGAGCCCGTAGCTTTCGCCACTGCGCCCTCGTGCATTCATCGCTCGGCAACCATTTAAATTATTATAAATACCAAGCAAAGTAACATCGTGACTAATGATACTTGTATAATGATTATTCATTATTTTGTCGGACAGAATTTTGGGACACCTGACCGTTGATACTTGCAAAATCTATTTTTTAAACGGCTATTCATAATGATGGATCTACAAAAAAAAATGAATGTTATTTTCACGTATGCGTATAAGCGCGGACGAAAAATCGGAGATGTCTCGTGATCGAATCTCGCTCTCTCTCTCTCTCTCTCTCTCTCTCTCTCTCTCTCTCTCTATCTCTCCTTCTCCCGGGCTGGTTAATTATTCTCTCTGGATGACTTTTCCGTTTATTCTTTTATTCTCAATCGATCCCCACCGGTCCGTCATTATCGAAATCCTTGGTGGCACGAACGAATAATATTATTTCCCGACTCGATCATCAAAGTCCTTCCGCGACGCGACCTGTGTTCTCTTTTTCCAATTCGTCTCGTAGAAGCGGATGAAAAATTATTTGATAAAAGGTGCCACTAGGGTTTTCACGGTCAATGCGTGATTAATCGTTGGTTGTTTCCGGTGTGACATTCCCTACGCTTAATCGTACTTGTTACCGTAGGTTAAACAAAATCGGCAAAAATCCGAATCTGGTCGCTCATCGGGAGGAAGATCTCGGCAGTGAATCGAAAACGATAAGCGCCGTGGTGAACGCTCTTGCGGAACAGGCCGCGCACGCGAGTGTCAGCGAAGAATCGGTAAATCATATTTGTTCCTTTCGTTTTTTTACCCAACTACCAATGCCAAAAAGGCTAAACCGACCAGTGAATGGACGAATAACGACACTGCAGCTTTCAAATGGACCGTCAGAAAAATATTATCATAACAAGTTTTTCAATGGCTATGGCTGACAAAAGATATTATACCCACAGTACATACACATATTCGACGTAATTGCAACGAATAATATTGAAGGAATTGATAAATGAGTCGCGAAACTACTGAATAGATCGCCAGTGAATCGAAGTAAGAATTGCCAGTAAACACTCGAGTGCCAGTCAGTGGACACTCGACCGCCGTAAAATGTAGCCGGGTCTCGTAGATGAACCCTTTCAAGGATAATGATTTATTCTTTATTTTTTATTAGATGCTAGATTTTATTAGATGTGAGATGATTGCGTTGCACAAAAATCATCATATTTTTATCCATATGAGTATTATATTTGTCACTGCGATCGATCAATCAATTCTTGAGACTAATTAATTTGGCAAATGTCACCGGATGAGCTAAACTTTTCACTGTGCTTTGAGAATCATCTGAACAGCGCCCGTATGCCGATTGACTGGAAAAGAGGTTAGAATATAGGTACAGCACCAGTGCACCATGTCCAATTCTGAACTATTATTCCGAACTTGTTGCATTTTTTTGCACATAGTCAATTATTGATTCTATCGCGAGTAATAAAGGTAAGGACTTACCTTCATTATAACGATTCGAGTTTTTGTCGACAATTCATGGTCTTTGCTTATTTTCAATATAATTGAGCTTTCGTTCATTGACTGGTTGATTTAGTTAGTCGATATTTCGGTAAGAACAGTTTCACGTTAAGGTCGATTCGTTGCAGGTTCACAGTATGGAACTGAGGTCGCTACCTGCTGGTCTCTTGCCGAGACCAAAGTCCGAGACTAATTTTGCGAGTCAGGAGCTCACGAGGGAAGGACGAAGGATCTTCCACAAGAGCGATACATTCCACAAGGACTCGTATCAATGACGACACTCGTCCTACTAGCACACGCAGAGATACTGAATGGGCTCCGATGCAGAGAAAACGCTCTCTCGTCTCCGACTGACTTTCATTTCCGTCGTCCCGTTCTTGGCACAGTCACGTTGACAACGACATTAGAACGAGTCTCTCCGGAAGGAACATCCGTAAGAGCGCGCGACGATCGGGATATTGAAAAAAAAAAAAAAAAAAAAAGAAAAAACCAACAAACAAAAAAGTAAAAAAATAAAAACGTGCCCGCGGGCGTCCGCGCGAAATCTCTCGATCGTACAAACGACTATGAGAAATGCAAGCCAAGCGCCATCTCGGAGACACGCCTTGTTCGAAGCTTTCGATCTTGGCGTTTGCAACAGCACGCCATGCACGGAGAGAACAAGAGAGAGAGGGAGAGACCGAGGAGCCCTTTTCTCGTCTGCGAGGCAAAAAGACAAATTTTGTGCTAAAACAACACACACACGCACACACACCCACACACGTTAAAGACAACTCGAAGAGTGTCTTCCTCTCCGTCTGTCTCACAGCGATCAGACTCGTCCGTGCTTTCGCTCATTTTCACGATGGGACACGAGCGATACTCATCGATCAAGAAGAAAAGGAGGATCAAAGTTTCTGCAGAGGGAAAACTAGCGAAAAATGTTCTTCGAGCTCTTCGAACTAGATAAAAGAATGCCCTCGTGGCTTGGTCAACGTGATATAAAGGACAAACAAAGAACTATTAACCCTCTTTGAGTTACGAGGCCCTGCTCTTCCTGTCTATCCGTATGGACGCGTTACACACCCTCCTCCCTAGCGCCTTTAGCCCCGTTTTCCGGGCCCGATTATTCACTTACGAAGGGACAAGCTCAGCCTCCTCGAGATTAACGGCCTTCCTTAGAATCATAAGTTTTAAGCTCGCGCTGCGCATACGATCAATCAGCCTCGAAAAAAAAAACAAACAAAACACAAACGCTTATACACGTACACACCCGAGATCACAGTTTCGGCAGCGAAGTAGGGAAGAGCCCAAGGAGATTCGGAGAGCAACAAGTGATCCCGGAAATCATTACGAAATAATATGAACTGCGTAACGAGGAGAGCATAGTCGAAAAAACGCGACGAGAGATTGAGCTGTTTCGGAAAACTACTCGAAATTTAAAAAAAAAAAAGAACGTACGGGAGAAAAGGTGTATCTGAGAGAGTGAGAGAGAGAGAGAGAGAGAGAGAGAGAGAGAGAGAGGGAGAGAGAGAGATTTAGAACGCGATTATATAGAAATATTGCAGGCCCAAGGACCATGTTAAGTTGTTGAGAGTTCTATGGGCCCCCGAGGCAAACAGATTCGTAAAAATATATAAATAGTAGTATAAAAAAGTTGAAAATGAAAAAAAAAAACGCGTGCGACAAGGAGGCATCTTTTTACGAGATTCATAAAACAGAACGCGATGTACTATAAAGAAACTATACATACTATATATAAATATAAATATATATATATATATATAAAATAAATTATTATTGTTATGATTATTATTGCAATGAACGCTATCACTACCGCATTATTAGGCAGATTATGAATATTATCAGTACATGATGAACAAAGAAAAAAACAAGACAAAACAACAAAAAATGTGTAGATAGCGAGCGATATTAACAAGTCGTTTGGATTAGTGTCGCAGATATATTTTAGTTGTTGACGTGTGAGAGATAGTAAATGCGAAATCGCAAGAAACGTCAACACCCTCCCCAAAAGAAGCCTGCTGCGAATCTAGATATATTTGAAGAAGAAAAATTGAACGAAAATGATGAAAAACAAAAAAAGAATTACACAGCCCAAATCTGAGAGTTCGTGACGAAAGACTCGTCGATTCAGAAGGCGATCTCGCACACTTTGAAATGCCGAGCGAGAAAGTGGGTTCAGCCTTTTTTTTCGAGTACGCGGATGCTAATTTATTTTCGAAATTAAAAGTTTTCGGGGTCTGAGGACTACACACTCGTTTTTTTTTTGTTGTTCACGATCATTGTTCGAGGATCTATCACAGATGCATTGATAGTCAATTTGATTTGATCAGAATTTCGAAACTTCGCGACTCAGCTAATTCCGGAAAAAAGTATTGAAGATTTTATAAACATTTATTTTGAATAATGATGGTCATAAAGTAATTAAAAAATGTATTTACCAAATTATCTAGCTATACGTAGCTCAAAATTCTGTTTTCGCAAATATCCAGAGGGTGTATTCAGAAAATAATTCGTCCAACGATTCGGAAACTCCTTTGGTGATAATCTGTTGACAAACAAATATTTAACATCCGGGCTTATTTACTAATTTTTATCAACTTAAATTTCTTCTTTTTTCATTCTAAATATTTCTATTTTTTATTTATCTCAAATTTCTCAAGAATTTATAAACATTAACGAGGTTGATTTTCATGCGTTGAATTTGTAGTTAAAAATTGCTTCGGATGAAGTTAGAAATCAATGCGTGAAGAAATTAATTAGGAAATTGGACAATTATCCTAGCGACACATTTGTTAATAACTTCTTGGCATTATAATTATTCGCCTTCAATATTCATAACGTCGCAACATACTGAAATTCTGGGCAAACGGAAACTATTAATTGGAAATGTGTGCGTGATGTATCCTTAACTTGAAAACAAATTCGGTACACCGGATATTTTGATGAGTAATGGAGGCAATGAAGAAAATAAATTATTTTTTTTCGAACTCCAGAGTATGCGGACTCCTTTGTGCAGTTGATACTTTTTCCGCATATCCAACAGAGCATTCTCACTGTATTTTTCTTTCCCGCGCGTTTTGTTATCGAGAGGGAAGTCTCTCCCGCCTCGGAGCCGGGACAGAAACAGAGATTTTTCGTCATCCGCAAATACAGGGGGCGGGGGGGGGGGGGGGGGGGGGGGGTCACGATTAACAGGTGAAGTAAACAATTGGCTGGGAAAGTGCCGAGAAAGGATAATTTGCCGGAATAAATGCATGATTTGCGTAAAAAGGAAAAATCTAACGTGTAACCATCATATATGTACATATACACATACGTCTTCATAATAAAGTAACATGTAAAAGACGTTAAGTCATACACGAATACACGAAATCACAATAACAAACGGTACGTAGCGAGCGAGGCGACGCATGTGAGACTACACCGATAGGACAAATGATACATAAATAACTATATTTTTTTCGCAAGTGCAGGTTTACGAAGGTAATAGAGATTTATAGTGTTATTCGAGTTTCCATTTTTAAAAAATCGTCGTACTCGCGATTTGTGCTCTGACATTAAATATCTCGGCACATGTCTTCTCATCCAAAAGTAAAATTCGACGAACCGAGTGGTTGCAATTGTTGTTTTATTACCGAAATGTTCATATTGATTTACCCTTGATGTTTAGGTTGATCTTAAAACTCGTTATTGCATAAGAGTAGAAAAATAACTGATACGGTATTTATCTAACCAACGTTCTCATAATTTTCAAATGGGTATAATGTCGCAAGTATTAGAGATCTAGGAATGACGTTGCAAACTTTTGTTTTTTTATTTACTTATTTTGTTACTTGAGAAGGCATGTACGATAAATAATTCATTGGTGGATAGAGTTGTGCTTCGACTCGTTTAAACAATGATATACGACAGTTGAAATGCGTTAATATTGCCGGTCAATACTCGCTATCCGAATATTACTAAAGATCGATTGAAAAAAAAAAAAAAAAAAAAAAAAAAAAAACAACGAGATTGTAATCTCAATGTAAAGACGCTATTGGAGAATGTTGCATACTAGTTAATGTTAACACCGATACTGCTGATTCACGAGCGTTACTCGCGGTAACTAAACAAAAAGAGAGGAAGAGGAATTGTTAGATTTAAAAAAAAAAAAAAGAAAAAAAAAACAAAGGCGAACTGTTAGATCGTCGCGACGAAAAAGGTAGAATTACATATGTTGGGAAATCTAAACTTACGCGAGAGCCGCGTGTGACAGACTGGCTAGCAGATTTTCTCGATACTGTTCCTGTAAATGCGACTGCATTTGACAGTTTAAAAAAGCAACCATATTTGGATGAAGAAAAAATATAGTAAAAGAGCAAATATACTTTTGTAGTCATGTGATAAAAAAAAAACGGATATTCAGTGTCTGCGACGATCGAGAAATATCTGAAAAATCGGCAATGATAAACAGAGTTGACATCCGAGTGCGTACGTATATTTTTGTTTCCAGTAAATGACAGTCTGAAAGATCGAAAATAGGACTATTTTTCGTTCATGTACTAACACTAAGCATATCGCAAATTGTTCACCCTCGGAAAAATCTCGTCCCGGTGGGTAATAATCGTCTCCCCGCAAATCAGTTCCGTTTCCGCTCTCACGGATCGCATTTTCAGACCGTTAAGAAAAACAATCGATCGATTGTTCGATCGATTTTAGAGGCTCCGGCACAATTAAATACTTCATTGATCGTGTGCTGTTATAATAGTTTCACATCCTCACTATCGAACGTATATTTTCATCATCATTTTCTACACCGAGGGTTTGTTTGAATCGAATAAAACAAATGTTGTCAGAATCTCGGCCTATGAAACTTTTGTTTGATATTCAATTAAATGATACATGTACCTCAACTATAATGTTGCAATTAAAGACTACTGGCCATTAAAAAATACTGGTTATTTTACTTCGATAAAACATCATTTAAGTTCAATCGACTTTTTCCTTGAACGCACTTAAATTGTATATTGTATTAGAATAAATGTTTTATTTCATCATAAAAAAATGCTGCTTCCAATCGATAATGCCATTGATTCCAAGTGTTTTTGCAGCCGGTCTTTGTATGAAAAATCTCGGACTGTTACCATATAAACCGGCAGATCCGGAATGATGACATGAAATTCAAATGAGTAACAGAATTTTTACAAACAAACAAAAATAACGGAAGTTAGGTTTCGAGGTTATTCGTAATACAATTACTGCACAATGCACGATGTTCCCGTCCAGAATTAAACGCACAGGACGCTCTTTATTACGGCTACCAAATATTTATTTTGACTTGTGTTAAGATTTCCTCGACGTCCATAAACTGAATGAAAAGTTCATTTGAAACGACAGATATTTGGCAAATGTAACACCATTTCTTTGAGTCTAATAAATATTTTCGTAACAGCAAATAAAACCCAATTGAATCAAACAAATCGTTTATCTCTCGGTGTATCATTGTTATTATTATTGTTTTTGATCGATTTCGATGTAGTTTCGGATCCTCTTGTTTTTAGGCATTTCATTGAATAGCCAGAAATTCTCGATTATTGCTCTCTTCCTCCCGCTCCAGCACCGAGTTGAGCATAAAAATAGGGACAACATTTTTATTCCCCAGACGTTGCTGAAAAATTAATCGATCTGCTGGGTTCGAAGCGTGTTCCTTGAAGCGTGACGTGCGCTGTGAGATCAGAGGCAAAATATTAACTCGAAAGAAAACTCGTTACATGGGCATGGGGTAACATTTTTTTTTAAATCCATCATTTTGATTCTACGCTGCAGAATCTCTCGGCAGGGAAATCGTACACATTCAAGCATACATGTACAATTTTTAAAAATACACGTACATAAAAGCGCCACGTAAGAACTATTTTTATATTCTCTCGAGGAAAAAATGCGTAGTTGAGCCTTGCGCGAAAGAGAAACATAGCATTGAGAAAACGACGAGACGAAACGAGAAGACAAAAATCCTATATCACCCCAATCGTCAATGTGCTAGGAATAGGCGCAAAGATCTCGATTCAACAATAAGTGCAAATACTTGGTCGATCGTTCGCTCTCTGCGCTCGCGAAAGAAATTAATCAGAGAAAGACTATTTGATCGGAGTTCAATGGAAGAAAATGAATTCAACCCTTCAAAGCATAGGTTTTTTTTAAGGGTTATGCCTAGTTTTAACAGTCGAAAACAGCAGATATTTGGAATTTTTTTTATTTACAAAATCTCGATCATGAATTCCCACGAAAAACGAGGTATTTGAAAAAGTATCATTCGAAGAACATTCTGTCATTTTTTTGTGTGAAGATAATGAATTATAATCGATTTTTAGCCGATGTCCGAGAAACACCTCTCGGAAACTTTTCTTGAATGTCTTTTGCGGTGAGCAGAGTCCTTCTGAACCAGGTTGCGAAATGATTGATTCTTTTTATGATCAACAGGTCGATTTTTGGGGAGCAAGGGGGCTTTTTTCGTTAATCAAATCGAAAGTATACATCGGAAAAAAATCATTCGATCAAATACTATATTTTTACATCTAGCAAAAGAAACCTAAAAATTTCCGAAAAACCGTTCCAATAGTTTTTGAGATACTTTGCTCACTGACTTGGAAAACGTACTTTTGCGAAAAAACGTTAAAAGTTTCGCTCAACGCGACAACGCTCGGAGAGGTCCGACGGGCGCCAACACAACAGCCTATAAATCTGTCAATTTTGATCCGAACACCTTGAAATTTTCAAGGAAAATTTATAAGATGATATACTGTGAAAATATATTGGTTTTGAAAAAAAGTGATCTTTCGACTTCTCCAACTAGGCACAACTCCTTACTGGAGATACACATTTTGAAATACCCTTTCGCGGTAATTGCGAACTGATATCTCGCAATATTTTCCCATGAAATGATCATACAGTGATTTTTCAATGCAAAATAATACAGGACATTTTTTAATGAAATCCAATAGGGACTTAATTGTCGAACAAAATAAAAACGTTATTCCGGTTGGCGATCGATCATTTAAAAAACTGAACAAATCCAGTACCACACTTGCAATTAACGATCTCAACGATATTCCTCGGACCCTTATACCGAAGATTTGTATTCAACCGAAAGAAAATATTCGTATTGTAATATCATATACGTTTATGCTTCAAAGGATTCGTCATAATCTTTTCAACACGAGTGAATATTATTCGAGTCCAACGATACCGATATCGATATCGACACCGATACTCGCTGATCGGTAAAAAAGAAAATTTTCTAATTACGAGAAAATGAGAAGGAGAGATCACAACACGTTCTTAATAGGGCTTCATAATAAGTTAACTGTGCCGAGTAGATTGACAACAAAGCTTCTGTATGTGACTGGAGAGACATCTCAATGATGGAGTCATCGGTCAGCAACTTCTAGCTTCGAATGCTCGAAAGTCTTCTGAATAGGACGAAATTGTAGCGATAACTAAAGATCAAAAATACTATTTGATGTTTCGATTATTCCTTGACATTGATTGTCACAGGCAAATAGCACGATTGAGCACAGAAATATCTACTTTTCTTGTATGAGCTTACAATTCGTTTTCACGGCTAAGTTCCCTCGGCGACATACGATAAAGAAACTCAACTCGTAGTTTTCGTATTTTCCGTTATTTTTTCACGCTTCATCGAATATGACTGTATACGGAAGGCACGCGATCGAACCGAAGAAAGATGAATTGAAAAAACAAAAAACTCCATTAAAATATATACGCGTAGGTATGTAGGTAAAATTGAGTGAGACCGAAAAAATCATGCATTCGTAACATGGAATTAATGAAAAAAGAAAAAAACATTAGCGTACAAGACGATTTGAATAGATCGTAAATACATTTAAAAAGACGAATATAAATATTATATTTACTATCCGACTAGTATGTATACGTGTATACATATATACATGCATACATACATACATACATACATACATACATACATACATACATGCATACATACATACATACATACATACATACATACATACATACATACATACATACATACATACATACATACATACATACATATATATATATATATATCGTTACGGTGAATAAGCTAACATAATCCGAAATCGAACAGATCAAAGTATAGTATAGTAATGATGTTACGAATAATTGAAAGCTAAATGTGGGTGTAAGAGTGGGATTATGGCCGCAAAAAACGGATGAATGTAGTGTATATAAATTTAAGCGTACCTATATTAAGATTGTTCTCTCGAGAACAAGCGCAAGGAATAAAAGACAACAACACGTACTGACGAAAAATGGTCGTGAACTATGTACCGTGGCAATACTCGACATCGCCCGTCCACTTTAGTCTCTAGGTCACTCGCTTCCCCCACCCCTATATTAACTATATGAATCATTGAAAAAAATAGGATAACATCGAAACAAAAATTACTACGCAGCAAAGTACGGAAAAAATTGGGACTGAAAAAAGCAGCACTTGAAAAAAAAAAACCATCATAGCATGATCGTCCTTAACCAAGTTTGACATACAATCGGCGGAAAATTTTTGAGACGGGGAGCACGAGTTGCGATTGTTCGGATTGAGAAGAAAAAAATATATATATATTTATATATATATATTTATATATATATATTTATATATATGTATATATTTTTTTCAAGTCAATTTCGAAAATACCTTGTAGCCACTGCGGGATAGAAGAATTGCAGGGACGGACGAAAAATAATTTCCCTAGGAGTGGCATATAAATTAATTCGAGGAGATATGCGACAAAGATGCAATTTGATCGAGTGGGTGTTCGGTAACGTGGATAGGAATATATGTTCCGAACCATGTTGAAGTTTGCATCGTTTTAACACAACGAATATGAGTTATTTTTAATTAATAACATTTCTTTTTGGCCTATTAAGACTATAAAAAAAAATCACGACTTTAAGTTTAAAAAAAAATTGTCGTTGAGTGATAATAAAATTAAAGAAATGATGAAAATCGTTGCATTTCAAGGATGCAAACTACATCATTGTTCCAAGAAGTCGGGACGAAACGGTCATTCGTGAATGCAATATATGAATTCGATTGTACATATGTTACTTTTTGGGAAAAAAAACGACACCGAATAGGACACAGTCCTCGATTGGCTCGTGAAAATTGATCGAGCAAGCGCATCTATCGCGTTCTTCTTTAATTTTACAAACGAGCTGTCAATTACGTCGAAAAAGATGAAATTTCGATTCGCTCTTACATCGATTACACAAATCGCAAATATTCCAGACGCCATAACGAAGATGCTGCGATCGTTGAATTCCCGATCACGTGTGAAAAAAATGCGGGGAAGAGAATACAGGCACAAAAATATTGACGGAGAAGTCACGGTACGAACCACAATTAATAAGATCGTGTATGAGAAGAATAACTGGTTTGATAGGATGGACGGGAGAAAGTCTAAGAAAATAATAATTATTGAAACAAACAAAAATGTAAGAGTATCAGAGGGAATAAATGCGCAACGTTAGTTGAGTGACTCTAGCCTTACGATGAGGAAAAAACGATCATTTTCTAACCGCTGTAATTTATATTATCTATAGTCAGTGTAAAATATATACGTGCGCGTGTGTATAATCGCGTGAGCCGTCGTCCAATAAAACGAAAAAAAAAAAAAAAAGAAAAAAAAAAGAACGCGACCTCTTATGGCATTAGAATGAATATTCGACTTCCGCCGATTATACACACGCGTCCGCATACGTGTGTACATAAATAGGATGGACAAATAAAGTGAAGTGGTCAGGTGGGGAATTCAGAGATAAATAAAGTATATATATATACGCATATATATATATAAGTAAGTATGTGAATATTATAAGAAACAAAGTGTCACAAAAGTCGCGTGCTACAAAAAGCTCGCAGCCAATTCTCTCGAGAGTTCCACGCACACGATGTAGCATAGCCAAAGACATAAAATAATAAATAAGGGACATAAAACGATCGGACACAACAAAAGCGAGTTTATATAGAAAAAAAAGAAAAAAAAATATACATCCAACAGTCAACGGCGAGAATGCGAAAATACAATAGTTCCAGATATAATCGCCGGGAGATGGAGCGAGCTTGAATTCCTCACGTCCACACAAAGAACGTCGCGATTGTGTGCATGTGATTTAGAAAAACTCGATATAATACGATGCGAAGGACGATAAAGTCTCTTTTTGATCAATTAAAAGAAAAACATCTATCGGAAGCTTCGTCCATACGTCGGGGCAGACTTCTGGATTTATTTCTATGCCATCCCTAATTTATCGCTCACTTCTGCTTCTCCGAAATATAAAAACATTCCTTCATATGCTCGCATTCGCGGATACGCTTAACCTGCGCTTATGCTCCATTGACGGTGAGAATACTCTATGTAACGTACAAATATTTCCCCCGATATTCGGCCGATCATCGTTGAAGAAAATGTCCCGTCTTGTTGAACCGATGGACAGTCATAAACTAAAGCGCTTTGATAACAGCTGAATATATTGAAATTTGAATGATGCAAAACAAAACATTTCATTTCTCGATTTATCGAGCAACCAAAAACTTTTTTCGCCGAACTAGTTGGTAAATCTATGATAAAGATCCTAAAAAAATCTCTTCCTGCGCTGTCCGTACGTTAAATCGGCAAAGCCAAAAATCAATTTTCATTGCATCTCAATGATACGAACTTCAACGTACCGACAACTAAAGATTTTACGGCGAACCGAAAAATATTTTCATATTCCAGAGATGGCATGGAAATGAATCGAAAAGATCCTCGTCGTCGACTGGTGCACCCGTGGCGTTTCGATGATGAGTAGCGATCGGCAAAAGAGACCCGCGGCGCCGGCCAGCAGAACGATAAATAAGAGATCAAACGGAAAAATCGGGCTATGTGGGAAGATCAATGAGCCGTCTCGCACATCCGATCGCGAAGGTCGCATCTTCGTCGTTAGAGGCTTTTTTTGTGCTTTGTGCGAAGACAGATTCCCTATGTATTTTCTACGATTCATTTTTCTACGTGTAAAGCATTGTCTCGTGCGAGGAAGAAGTGTCCAACTTCATTTCTCGATCGAATGGATGCGAGGAGCCAAATTACTTTTGGATCTGCGAGCGGATGCGGGTCTCTCGTTTCACGATCGTATCACTAAACGGTGTAAAATATGTCCGAAAGCATCGCGCGATGAAGAATTTGAGAAAAAAATACCAAAAGGCAGATATTGAAAAACCGAAATAAAATACGAAAACGTTCGTAGTCTCCTTCGTTTTCGCGCATAATTGTAAAAAAAATAATATTCGTAATCGCTTGAGCTTCAGCACACATTCTAGAAATCGCCACTATTCCAAGGCAAGAGAACCGATATGGAAGGCAAGGAAAAAAAGGAAAATCTCAATTGTGACGATTATAGGATAATAATTATTTTAGGACGCACGATTAAAACATAGACCGAGTGAAAATACGAGTATGCGTCTGCTAAGGGAGGGAGAGAGAGAGAGAGAGAGAGAGAGAGAGAGAGAGAGAGAGAGAGAGAGAATGCCCGAGTCCGCTTGTGCCGAGAATCGAAAGATAAATATACATAGAAATAAACACATATATTTTTTTCTAGAGAGCACGAAAATTAGAAGAAAAAAGCTTTTTCCGAGGCGTGTTAAAGTTGAGGAAAGTAATTGCCCCGAGTTGTTGGATGAATCTGGTGTGTGGGCGCGCGCGCGCGCGCGCGCGTGTGTGTGTGTGTGTGTGTGTGTGTGTGTGTACAGAGAGAGAGAGAGAGAGAGGGAGAGAGGGAGAGGGAGAGAGAGAGAGAGACAGAGAGAGAGAGAGAGAGAGAGAGAGAGAGAGATAAGGGCCTAAAAAGATCAATAATATTGAAGTTTGCATCATTGGAACGCAACAAAGTTTTCTAGCCCAATTTTTTCCACTTCTAGCCCGCCAGAATTACTCAAATGTTTTTCAGGATCCTTATTCGAGATCTTCAGCCTCAATATGTAGAAAAACTTTTTCGATGACAATGGAAATGAGTCAGTAGAAACATAAAATAGACTTTTCCTTGCATTCCAACGATGCAAACTTCATCATCTTAAAGATAATTCGTTTGCACTAAGTACGAGAAGCGTCGTTATCATAACTCGAAAATATACCAAAAAAGAGTCGATAACCAACGACAAATAAGAATCAAGAAAAACATCTTTGATATCAATTCACGTGTTTATTACTAGTTGATCAATTGAAAAGCAGAACCAAAGAAATGGGAGTGATGTCTCCTCATGTCTCGCAACCAAAAACATGGGAGACATTACCATAGCGGAGCGATTACAAAACCATTTTTGGTATGGAAAAAAAGGAGAAAACCATTGCAATTATTATTGTTAACGAATAAATACTCGTGATATCTGGCGAATGAAAAAATACATAATTTAAAATAAAACATTAATATAAAGAAAACTGCGACTCGTCATTCTCGCTAAGGAATATTAGCGGATATCAAAGTTTTATCCACATACATATAAATGTACACACACACACACACACACACACACACACAGAGAGAGAGAGAGGGGAGAGAGAGAGAGAGAGAGAGAGAGAGAGAGAGAGAGAGAGAGAGAGAGAGAGAGAGAGAGAGAGAGATCTGGGAATGTTTTCGACCGAAAATTTAATGACACCGTTCATCGTTTACACCGCCAACTGACTGGATACAGAGCAAAGTACGAAGACCACCCTAGAATAACGAACTGAAATACTGACGTTTGCATCGTTGGCACGCAACGAAAATTCTTCCTGGTTTTATCACTTCGTTATTTTTATTATCTAAAATCTTTGTTTTGCAGGCTTTGGTTATACATTTTTGACGACGATCCTCCAAAATGTTGTAGTTATTTTCGTAGCATTCGGGCTACGAAAATCGAAAGAAAAAAAACCGGGAAAAAAGGCATTACGAAAAAAATATATATACGTTTTGCAATGTCTGCCCCGAAAGAGAGATTTTCGGATGGTATTTAGCGTGCGGAAAGTGACTTATTTCTGAACGATGCTTACTTTCCCGCACTAGTGGGGGGAATATCTATTTAGAGCTCACTTCACGGCATTGATTCACGAAAAAAACGGGTTTTTTTTCACGGTTGATAGTTTTTTGTTCTACGATTTTGGACCGATTGAACAAACTTGAATGTAGCGAAATTTATGTGATATGCAATGACAACTTATCACAGTCGTATTTGAATATTCTTGTTATTGGTTTTGTTGAATCTCGAATCCCACTTTCGAGACAGTCATTGCAAAAAATTATGTATGGGACATGTGCGAAAAAAAAACAAATTACATCGCGCGTAAGTTGCCGAACTCGCCTCGACTTATGGTACATTTCTCACGCGTACTCGTGTGAAATGCACCATAAGCCTTCGGCTCATGCGGCCACTTCACGCGTAATGGAATTCGTTGTTTCCCGCATTTGTATGCATAAATTACTATTGATGCACAGTTCGATACCATCAAATCTGGAACAACAGACGGACGAACAATGAATAAAGACATATTCTATGTAAGTAGAACGTGCTCGTGTGCCGAGAATTCGCGTTAGCAGTTCCTTCGGATATGACGATTTTTAAAATCCCGTTACTCTCTATTTTATTCAGATTCTTACGTTGTTTTTTAAGAATCAGCGCCATATATGCATAAATCACGTTTTTTCATCATCTTCCATTGCGTCAATGATTTTTCACGACTCGATGCTCCATCGATGTTATTCAGAGAGGCGGATGGGGAGAGACAGAGAGAGAGAGAGAGAGAGAGAGAGAGAGAGAGAGAGAGAGAGAGAGGTGGACAAAATTCACCGATTTTGTCCGAACGTAGAACAGCGCAAAAGTAAAAAAAGATCAGAAAGGAGGATGAGAAAATAAAGAGACACAAAACTTGCCATATTAAAATTGTAATGAATTAGCGATACTTGCGATTTTAGATAGACTGACTCCGTTTGATTAACAATAGGTTAAATTTAAACAATTATGTGTAATGCGAGTCGAGAAAAAGTCGGGAAAAAGTCGGGAAAAACGAGTTGACCCACAGAAACGAGAGGGAAAAAAAGAAACGATCAAAGAGATAGATATATTTATTATAGAGGAAGGGAGAGGAAGCACGAAAGTCTGCGAAACAAGCTGTACAGGAACGAGCTGCATTGAAATAAATATTTCCCTCGATAAACAACCGAGACAACACGAGTCTCAGGGACCTCGAAGCTACCTTTATTTCCAAATGTTCACACTACGACATCGTCGGTGCCAAAAAATTTTCTCTACGGCCGCCACAAAAGTGAAAATAAAGGCACAAAAACGAAAGAAAACGCAAAGATCGCGATGAGAGCTGAGTATGGTTTTTTCCTCTCATTGTCCGAGAGTGTAAGCACGTTGATTTCGTCATTTTTTCTTACCCGGTACACATGTCCGTTCGAAAATAGATATAATTGTTTGATTACTCCAAAATGGCTCTCTCTCTCTCTCTCTCTCTCTGTGTGTGTGTGTGTTTGAAGTTTGATGAGATTTTTTCTCGCAGGGTGATTCACTAAAAGTTAGTCACTCATTTTTTCAAGTAGAGATATCACCCGATTACAAGGTCGCCATCCATTTCTCAAGGTTTTGAGAACCCTTTTGTTTTTATTCGCCACAAATGTAGAGCACAAAGAAACAAAAACAATGATATAAAATGTCATGGGATGCACTTCGAATACCAAAAATATTAGCAAAACAGCAATTGATGCACGGCAAGCAAAAAACGGCGGCTGTTTCAGACGCAAATGATATTGCGTGATACTTTAAAAAATTTGTTTCGGTTTGTTTGTCAACGTATTCAAAACGAAACACTGCAACGTTTTCCCCTTTTGATATTTTGTCTCTAACTCAATAATTTTCGAGATACGCCAATCAATTGTTCGGTCGATACTCCGAGGTTCGGCCAAAGAAAAATCAGAAAAAAATTCAGAAAAAATTTAAGCGTATTCAAAATGGAAAATTAAAAAAGTTTCTCCTCCTGATGTTTTGTTATAAACGCCATACTTTTCGAGTTAAGCCATCCTACTCATCAGAGTTTCGAGCAAAAAAAGTAAAAAAAAATCTCAGAGGAAAATTTTGACAAAATTCCAGACGAACCAGTATATACTTACACAACTTTTTACATCTTTGACATTTCCTCTTAAACCCTATAGTTCTTCAGTTACGTTGCATTTTCCAAAATTTGTTTTTTTTTTTAACAAAAAATCACACAACTTTGCGAAAAAAAATCGTAGGAAGTTTAAAGAAAACAAAAATGGAGCTCCCACTACCCCGTTCAAGTTGACCATGGATAAACACGGCAACAAAAAAAATTTCCATGAGTCATACGCCCAATTCTCGATGGTCGAAAAAAAACCGAAAAACAGTCACGGACAAAAGTGCGTACCAGGTCGAAAATAATCATAAAAAACATTTCAAAAAAGCATGACAAAGCTGTATTTGTTCCCGTCAAAACGCCGTTCGGTAAATTTGATTATCTTTTTTTTTGACGAAGCTATGTAACATCTATCTAGTACGGCAAGAAATATCGACTGGTGTATCGAAACTTTTGAGCGGCAATGTATGTGGTCGATAAAAGGGGATATCGCTCCACTTTTTAAAAATGGAGGTGCCGATGAAACCAGTTTGATACCGCGCCTCGAACAACAATTTTGGGCTACGAAACTGTAGAAATTGACAAACCATTAAAATTGTGTCTCTAACTTTTTTGTCTCAAATCAACATTTATAGGTGTTTTTTAGTGACTGACTACTAGTGAATCACTCTTTATACCTACAGGGTGTCCCATGAAAAACAAGCGTTCAAATAACTGGAAGAGATTAGGTCGCACGAAAAAGTGTTTCCTACAAATTTCACGCTTCCTACAAGTTTCATGCTTCCCAGGGGCACATCCGATGTAAATATATATATATTTTTTCTCATCAATCCCCTACGAGATACGGCGGTTACTTTAGATTTTTCAACGGAAAACAAAACAAATTCTCTAGCTCAAAAATCGAATAAGTTATGGCAGTTTGAAGCTTTCTGAAATATCTCACGCTACATACATTGGAGTGGCGAATTTCGGAAGGCGTATTCGACTTTGTGTCGAGCAATATGATCAGTTATTGCCGTTAAGAGGCAGTTTAAGGTTTTTTAAATAGCTCATGTACTGTACAAAAGAAAAAACTGGAAATATCGACAATATTCAGAACAAATAAAATTTCTGAAGAGGATCCAAACGAGGATCGAAACGTAACAGAAAAACTTTTTTTTTCATCACGACCTTGGAAAACTCTCATTGGCCGAATCGAAGCCAATTCTTCAACAATACGTAAACAAAAGAAAACCTTTACTTAAACCCTCATACATACACAGAGAATTTTTATATCGGACACATCTGGAAATCAGCTATTTTTCTTTAAAAAAAAATAAAAAACCATGCCTTTTCGTTCGAAAAAATTAAAAGTTACCGCGGTATCTCGTAGATATGTTGACAAAAAATCTTCTGTTCCACCATCGGATGTCCCCCTCGAAACCATAAAACTTTTGTACTAAACACTTTTAGCACGACCTCATCTTTTAGAATTATTTTAATTCTTTTTTTTAATGGGATTCCTGCATATATATGTACATATATATGTGTGTGTGTGTAGAGCGAGCACAAGAAAAACGTTGAGCCCCCAAAGCGTTACCATTTTTTTATTTGCATTTGCAACAACAAACCTACAGTTTTCGTAAAAATAGTTTACATTCGAAACAAGAAAAAGAATGTGTGTATACTTTAAAAAATCGGCGACGGGAAAGAAATCGTAAGAAAGAGCAATATAGAGAAGATAGTACATTGAGCGTAAGACGATGAATACATATATGATCTCCAAAATAGGCAAATCGAGTTCTCCCGGTCTTAACGACGATTAGACTCAATCGGTCAAAATTGCTCGGAGAATTCCATACGCGAACAAAAAACACTCAAACACCGACTCACTCACTAACTCACGCGAAACATCTATTATAAATATGTGCTTTATATAGTTTAACAAAATAAATCATTGAAAAAATGTATTGGTCGTTTATAAAAAAAATCCCAACTATCCATTCCCAACTAAGCATGTCGTTTACGATTTTTTTTGTAAGTTGTGCATACAGTTTTTCGGAAATGGAGGACGAATTTTTATTACGGGATGAGAAGATCGGTGATGGTTCGCGCCATGTGCAACGTTCCAGTATCACCGCCGGCGAGTTCCAGTTCCAGCTCGCGCTCCAGTGCCCTCGCAGCCTCTATCGCTCTGTCCTCCGTATCCGTGAGAACGACGTCCGCGAACGTGTCGCGGAGAAGACGAACGATTACCTCGAGATGACTCGGTGTACTTGGGTTTTTAGGGAGAAACAGCCTTCAGTATCTTCGGCGAGGCAAACATTCTCATGATTTTTTAGAAGGACGCGCAATACTTTCGCGCATCGTAAGTGTAGGGAGGTTTTAGGATGTTCGAAAATATAACAATTCACTTTTGAACTCAATTTGATCTTGTGAATTTTTCTGACACTTGTTCCTTTGACTTCTAGAATGTATTGGATTTTTTTAACGTAGGTTCTTCGATTAACTTGTATTCTTGGAATTTAAGTAAGTCAGAGAATACGGATGTCAAGCATAAACGTTAATTTTCGGGATGTGAGTTCAATTTGATTGCCCATTTATTTACTAAATGTTCAGCTGTTCGTGCAGATACATAGAAGAAAAGAATGTAGACGAATTTACACGTTTTTTTAAATCAGCAATTTGGTGTTATAAATTCGAAGAATTTTCGGACACGCGGTGAGCACCGAGCGGTTTTAAAGAGTTTTTTTTACATTGGTTAATTCGGCAATTTTTGTTTCAAAGCCTCAATTTTTATTGGAGTTGATTGAACTGCTACGTGACCGCACGGATTTTATGGCTCTGCGATTGAAGGTATCGATTAATAATTATTTATTCACTTACCGAGCACATATACGAACAGGAGCCGCGGTATCGTTGATCGTAAGAATTTCGAAGATGCAATGCCGATAGAATTCCTTATTCTTGGCCACGTAAACATCGGGAATTTCGTCAGCTACGTTTTTGAAGCCGTTCGCCTCGAGAAAGGCGAACAGTCGATGGCCGATGTCCTCTTTATCTATCGGGATAACGAGTTCCCGCTCGACCGAAATCGACTTTATCGCAAGGACGGTATTTTCCATATTAACGCTAAACTTTGGCGCGAAATTTCTGTCTATTACGTCGTTCACTCGTAAATGGAACGTTGGGACGGGCGCTTGCAAATTTGTTTCACCCAGAGTGTAAGTAACCGTGGCGAAAGCTTCGAAAGCCTCGCTGGTCGCGAAATTCGGAAGGTCGAGAACTACGGTAGCCACGTGTTTATCGACTTCCGGCGCGAGTTCCTCGCTTCTCGTTGAGGTCGACTCAATTATTTTCCAAAACGATGAGGTCCCTCGAATCTCCGCCTCGCCCTTCACGATCACGTACACGCGAGGATCCGTGAGAATTCTGAAAATTACCCGCCCATTAATTAAATAAGATCGCCTTCTCTGTAAGAGCACTTTAATATGTTCTTCGCTACTCATTTGACTTTTTTCGTTACTTTCACAATCGTATTTTTATTACATTTTATATAATATTAAATATTTCAGCTTCAGAGAAAATGGAACAAGCACCAAGTGACATCCGAATTCGAAATGAGCCATAGTTGAAAATCCGTTTCCCGAATTATTTCCGAAACCACTGACATTTTGGAAAAAAATAAGTCTCATTTTGCGCTTCATCGAAAGGAGGATAAAGTCAACTTTTTCTTTTTCCCGAATTAACAATCGTTTTTCCCGAAAAGTGCGCGACGTAAGTTTTACCGACCGAGCGGCTTTCGCCTAGCCACGCCGCCTCATGTGTCACGCACTTTCGATCGGTTAAAATCCTACGGCTTCCCAGCTAACCATGTACCGTAAATGTATCCCTCATGTGGAGTGCGCCGTACCGGTACTGTTACCACCTCGTACGTGCGTACGGTACTGGTACATTACCGGTACGCCGTACGGTTCGCTGTACCGCCAATGTACTAGTACAGTACCGGTACAGTATCGCCACCGTGGAGCCACCGTGCACTGCAGTACGGTGTAACTCCACGGTAGCGATACCGTGGAGGTACGAGTACGCTGGTATCCCGTACCCGTACATTATTGGTACTGTGGGGTACAGCGTACTCCACATTTGCGGTACGCTGTACTAATGGTACGCTTGGTTAACTGGGTTTCCCAGTTAACCAAGCGTACCATTAGTACAGCGTACCGCAAATGTGGAGTACGCCCTACCCTACAGTACTGGTAATGTACGGGTACGGAATACCAGCGTAGTCGTACCCACGGTCTTACGTACACCCAGTTAACCAAGCGTACCATTAGTACAGCGTATCGCAAATGTGGAGTACGCCGTACCCTACAGTACCGATAATGTACGACTACGAGATGCCAGCGTACTCGTGCCTCCATGGTATCGCTACTGTGGAGTTACACCGTACTGCAGTACACGGTGGCTCCACGGTGGCAATATTGTACCGGTACTGTACTATTACCTTGGCGGTACAGCGTACCGTACGACGTACCGGTAATGTATCAGTGCCATACGCACGTACGTGGTGGCAACAGTACCGGTACGGCGTACTCCATAGGAGCGGTACCGTGGAGGTACGACTACGCTGGTATCCTGCACCCGTAAATTACCGGTACTGTAGGGTACGGCATACTCCACATTTGCGGTACGCTGTACTAATAGTACGCTTGGTTAACTGGGATGTCCCAGATAACCAAACGTACCATTGGTACAGCGTACCGCAAATGTCGAGTACGTCGTAACCGGTACTCCACATGAGGGGTACATTTACGGTACGTGGTTAGCTGGGCAGGTCTGGAAACTCCAGTGGAAGGGGTAGGTAGCTTATTGAAGAGTTGGTAGTTCACTAGTCGCCACTAGGTTCGTTGCGATCAGAATACTCGCTGTGGCGGGGGGGGGGGGGGGGGGGGTTCAGACAGAAACAGCACTAGTCGGCCATGCTTCTATCGCTCTATCTCTGTCCCACCTTCATGTTCGTTACACGGATATTTTGTATGAGGTTCGAAACACTGTTAAAAGGGCCAGGAAAAGGCGTTAGTCTTGTCAGTTTCGATTAATATAATACAAAAATATATGATCCTTATCGTAATAAAACAAACAAACTTTCTGAAGCCAAGCGATCGTGATAAGCATATACATACGATTTTGAAGATGTCGCATTGCATGTGAACTTTGACGGAGTGGTTCCGTACTAGTCTCATACTCGCGTTATGGTAGATTTAAAGTCACTTGTCTCAATTTTTGTTTCATCCTTCATTCCCGTTTTTTTTTTAAATGCAATTTAATAAAAATACAGATGCAGAAAATTCTGATATTTTTTATTTTTGTGCGTGCATTTGTTTTCATATCGCGGTAAGCAGAATGAACCCTTTCAAATTTTTTTATGTTGCCCCTTCAGGTGCCGTATTACGCACCACATCACCATTTTAAAAGAATATGCTTTCAACTTATCGAAAACGTACTGTGTCCAAAACGCAGAAAAAACGATAGTTATCAGCGACTCAGCGACACACGATATCAACCGTTCACTCCGTTGCTTGCCGTATTGAGGTTATGTATGTCGGGTTTCGGAACCGCAGCGACAACTAGTAGCGGCACTGGGACCGCAATTTGGCACGATAACTGATCTGTCGGATCGCGGCTGCCAGCATTAGAGTTTCCAGACCTGTATGTAAGACCGTGGTCGTATCTCCACGGTACCGCTACCGTGGAGTACGTCGTACCGTACGGTACCGTGCGGTACAGCGTACCGCAAATGTCGAGTACGTCGTACCCGTACAGTACTGGTAATGTACGGATACGCGTTAAGGGTTGCGATGGTTAAGGGTTGCGCCGTTCGCAATTGGAAAACGGGGTACAAAAGTTTACGCAAAAATGTTCCGTGTTTCGACTGCCCAGAAACGTCGAACGATACAAAAAATGGCTCGAGGCTATTCCGGGACTGAGTCTCAGTATGTGTGTGAAAAACATTTCGAAGAACGATGTATTGTGAGACATTGGAGAAAAAAGGATGTAAATGGTCATATTATCGCTTTTCATTGGTTTCGTATATTATGCAGTTTACACGACAGTACGGTACATTAAGTTAGGGCAAACGACGCATGAGCTAACGTCGCACCACTACTTCCCCTTGCCGTCACGCACCAAGCGGCAGAAATCGGAATAAAAAACAGAGCCGCTAAGGGTGCCTACCGCCACTACCGCCGTGTCAGACCCGTATGTAAGACCGTGGTCGGAGTGCAGATGTGATAGCAAGTGGACTTGTTAGGCTAGGAATAAACGTCCGACTTTTTCTTCCCGACAATCCGATCCGACTATCGCAAGGCACTGGTGCCATACATTTGTTTGAACATGGAATACACATAAAATCCAGCTATCGGAACTCAGATCGGACGTGTATTGTATGTTCAATCAAATGTATGTCACGAGTGCCTTCCGATAGTCGGATCAGACTGTCTGGGAATAGACGCCCGATTTTTTCGCACAATTTAATCGTTCATTGAACGTGCGCTGTATTATACGACGTGTACAGGTATTGTACGACCTCTACAGTAGGAGGTACAGTACAAGTACAATAGCTGCTAATAAATGTCACTATATGGGTACAGTAGACGTACTGCACTGGTACCGTGGGGGTACCGTAGCCGTACAGTACTAGTACTGTGGAGATACGCCGTATCGATACTGTGGCGGTACATGTGCGGTATAGCATACCGTACGGCGTATCGCTAACGTATCAGTATCGTACACACGTACGTGGTGGCCATAATACCGAAACGGCGCACTCCACGTGAGTAGTACATCTGCGGTACGTAGTTATCTGGGCCCTGATAACCAAACCTACCCTTAGTACAGCATATCGAAAATGTGGAGTACGCCGTACCGTACAGTACCGGTAATGTACGGATACGGGGTACCAGCCTACGTCGTAGTTGTACGCTACCGCCACCGCCGAGTTACACTGTACGGCAGTACATTTGCAGTATGCCGTATCGGAACCGTGGAGGTAAGCCGTACAGCAATACATCAACGGCACGCCGTACCGGTAGCGCGGAGGTACGCCTACTGCAGTACATTTCCATTATGCTGTACCGGTGCCCTGGAGGTACGCTGTATTGCAAATGTACTGATAGAAAAAATTAATGTCCCTCTATTCACCCGTGACATTGTTAGTCGCGCGTGGCATATACATGTTATACGAGGCGTGTTCTTCAACAATGAACGGCTTGTCAATGTTTAGTTGAGAAGGCGTGTAGCTTGGACCATTTGATAACAAATTTCGGATACTAAATTGTTCGAACAGCCCGCCCTCCGAAGGGAGATGAGTGGCGCGGATGCTGGTGTCTGGTGGGCAACAGCCTGACGTGCGCGTGCGCGTGCGCATGGCGTTCCCGCGTGCAAAGCCGATTGGCGAAAACGTGAGTGCGAGTGCAGATGCAAAAGCGAGTGAACGTGCTACGTTGATAAACATGGTAAAATTGTGCTGTGCACCACGCGGTCAGCTGGGACTATTGTGATTTTAAACGATTGTAAATGTAAGTTCTTTTTTCGTCTTTGCGTCTAATTTTTTCGAATAAAAATGTGCGGCGGGGACGGGGCACGAAATCGAGAATAATCGTGAACTGATCGGTGTGTTTTTCGTCTTTATTTTCAGAGCAACTTTGGAACGCGGGTTAGTACAGCGATGGAAAGCTGAACGAGGAGGACGGATACGAAAACCGCCGAGAGCTTGCGGAAGTGACCACACGAGGATCATACAATTGGAGCGGTTCACCACACGGTCGATTGGGGCTACTACCTTGAGACTGTAAAGGTAAGCTTTTCCATACTGGGCTATGCGTCAAATATTTGGAGTATACGTGACACATTCTGTTCTGCACTATGACATCGATAGTACAGCTTTTTTGCCTAAGGTCAATTATCAAATTCAAATTCTATTCATGCTGCGTGTAACAAAAGCTCGTGGCCAGAGGTCTTATGTGGCAAAACCGTATGATGCGCTTTTTCGCCGTTGTCAAGAAAATCGATATTGGAATATTTCGGTGCGTTATTATACTTTGTATGTGAAGAAAATTTCACACCGCGTGTGGCGCAGCGAGCTCTATGCTTTATAAGCCCCTCGTCCCCGGTTTAAACTTCGTTGCTGGCAATTTTATTTAAAAAATGTTGTTATCCAAATGTGTACAAATATTTTTCGGCAATCAGTTGCAACAATTATGCATATAATAAGTTTTTTAAATACCGTGCATAACTTTGTTTATGAACAACATAATGCAGTTCGAACGTTCAACACCCTTTGTCTACTAACGCTAAACCGTCACGTCTCAAACGCATATGATTGGTGGACCTGTGGCGACTGATCGATAGCTTCACCCTGATGACCGAGCGTACTATTGGTATTGGGTACAGAGATTGTACCCCATGGTGTACCTGTACGATCCTGTACCCATCCACCACACGCAAATGTACGTGTTGCTCGTATGGTACCGGTACACTGTACAATAGTAAAACATACCGGTACCTCACCATCCTCACCATACTAATACCTCAACATCCTCACCATACTAATACTGGTAACGATACCGTACTACCATACGTGGTAGTTACGATACCTGGGCTATCATGTAGGGATCAGAGCCAATGTAGCGTCGGTTTTACCATCTAGATGGACCATCGGATTTATCCAGGTCAGAAAGTACGTACTGCCGAGTATGAAGGACGGCGTCAATCGTCGAGGCTACAGTATACAGTCCCAGTGTCGTGAGGATATCACTGCTGTCTCCAATCTGTCCGACAGCACCAGCGAGGCTGACTTCAAGGAACTCTTCGAAGCCTTCGGCTTCGTTCAGAAACACTATCTCGCCAAGGTTCGCATCACCAATCTGTGCAAGGCCTTTCGTGTACGTATGTACATTTCAAAACGAAGGCCGAATACACTAGGGCCTTCTTGCGTCTCAATGGCGTCTAACATCATCTCATACTCAATTCATCAGAATTGAATGGTCAACGGTCGAAACGCGTTAAGGTAGAACTAGCGTGTGCTCTTGATTTCTATAGATTTTGTTTAAATTTTAACCAGACATTGTTTGTATTGTTATGCATGTTTCAGTGAAATTTCAGAACCGTCGACTATTTAGATTCGGAGGTAATGGGTTTTAAAATTGCAACTTATAACACTATAGAGTCTGCATTGAAATTTAGACAGAGTAATTGTCCATAAAAAATATTTGTCCCCTATACGAAGACACATGACAATATAACATAAACAATGTCAAATTATTAATGTTTATAACGTAAATATTGTTTTTTACGATAAAAATGTTGACTTTAGGAACACGATAATTATTTTCTTTCTCGAAATATTGAACAATATTGAACTGTTCTGCGGTGTTGCATAATGTCTTCTTATTATAGGGGACAAATATTTTTTACCGAGAGTTATTCTGTCGTTGCTGAACATTTTTAGCAAAAATGAATAGTAAACACAATTGAAACTTTTTTCACTTCTTCCCTAACTAGTTTACTATTGAAAAATAATTTTTTTAAAAATTAATAAACACAATAGAATGGCAGCACAAATTATGTGACCTGATTTTCAGTCAATGCAGACCCTGCAGTGTTAAAAGTTGCTATTTAAATATCCATTATCGCCCAATCCAAATAGTCAACTATTGTGAAACTTCACTCAAACATGTATAATGATATGAACAATGTCTGGTTAAAATTTGAACAAAATCGATAGAAATCAAAAGCGCTCGCTCGTTTTACCGTAAGGGCGTCTCAAGTTCGACAACGCGTTGGAAAAAGTTCTGAAGAGCTTGAAAACGCGGAGGTGGCGGGTTATCATTAAGCAGCGGCAGACCGAACGTTTTCAGAAAGAAGAAGGAGCAGAGGAATTCCAGCCACGTCAACGGCTGCGCGTCGATCTGCATCCCGCAGGAAGCATAATCGACGAGGCATAGACGGATTGCCTTGAAATGGATAGTCTGCTGTGGCCAAACCGGGATGACAACCAGAACAACTGTTCAAGCTCGGAACCAGCTCACATCGACGGTGAAGACGACGGTACGCAGGACCCCGAGATGTTCTCATGCACAGCAGATGCAAACGACGTCGAAGCTGTCACGGCTATACCAGATGACGATGACGGGATACGATACGATACGATTTGCGATGGATCGGTGACAGACTATGCGTTCGGAATATTTGACGATTCGGATAAGCTTGTCATTTTCGACTGCATTCATAAAACACATTGTAAGAATATGGTAAGAAAAAGAAGAAGAAAAGTGTACAGACATTATGAACTTGAAGTTTGCATCGTTGGAATGCAACGAAATTAAATATTTTTAAAAACTTCATTTTTTTCGGTCGATTCAGGCTGTGAACATCACTCAAATGTTTCTACGTATTTTCATAAGAAATGTACGACCGCAACTTGCAAAAATGAGTCGTTGCATTCCAACGATGCAAACTTCAACGTCATACAAACCTTTGTTACGTTGGAACATTTATTTTATTTACTTAGTAGTATTAAATTTGGTTTCGGAGAAGCAGTTACACTTAAGGCGGGATATACATTTACAACGATTAAAAAAATCGATTTCTTTTTTACCTTTATCCAATAGAACTATATATATAGAATATTTTCCCAAAGTTTCAAAGCGGAATTCGAAAAATTTCAAACATTACAGCCATCAAAGCTGTGCCTCACTCCGCTCGGATTCGGGGTGGGCGTCAACTTCAAACGCGTTTTTCTCAAAGCAGCATTATCGAAATTGGCGTGCAAGATTGCTCGAAAACTATTAAGCTGATTGAGTTGAAACTTGGTAGAAACATTGATAATGTTGCCACCTTCCACTTGACGAGAATTGTTTTTGAAAAATTAGAAAAAAAAAAACTACTTTGTTAATCCAAATTTGTACACAAAGATTGCGTGAAATGTGGATTTTTTTTGTACTTGCGTGCCATTCCCTTAATTTGCATTTTCTTCATTTGAATTGCCGTTAAATAGAAACTAAACATGTTCTAACTGAACAAATGCTTGACTTTTTTGCGTGTCAAAGTCTACGGGAAGCTCGATTGCACGCCGATTCGCAACTCCCGCGGAAACATTGCTGTTACACCCTTCCACAGCTCCGCTATTTTGATGATAAATGAATTAAAAATAATTGTTTTGTACACTTAAATATACTATTACAGTAAACCTAAAGTTTAATAATTGTAGAATAATTATTTCTTAGTTTAAAATATCCCTCAAAATTGCCTTATTTTTTCCCGCCTTCAGTTGGATGTGCTCCACAGAGGTCGGCGGGGCGGGGCCGGTCTTATTAATAATTGATTTATTTATTTTCACGTAGCTACATAGGAGAGGCAAAGTTTTCGTTGTGCTTCATTGGAAAGGGCGCGGACGGGGCCCGTCCTTCCTTTCTAAATTCCAGAGCACCTTAAGTTTCAGGTAGTTTTGTCTTCGGATTGTCTACTCCAGAGATGCGCTATTCGTGAGTGACGCCGAAATATGGAACAACGGTCATATGTGGACACCGAACACTCCGTGTGGCAGGTAAGGATGTCATTGATGAAAAACCTCATCCCATACTCAGCCGGCTAATTTTCCAATAGCATTCATTGTTTCATATTACATGGTCCCATTTTCTAATAGTACATTGGGTACCAAAGAGACAAAGTGGGGCTTTTACGCCGAGCGCGATGTTCATTTCAGTACGAGTCGTAGTAAAAACATCGAGCAAAGCAGCGTAAAAGCCCCCATCTTCACAGTGCACACGATTATTTATATAACAAAACCATGATTTCCGAGCTTTTGTATTGTTAACGGGCTAAGTGGGTTTCGAAGCCAAAAAAGCGTATTTTCTGATTTTTTTTTCGAAATATAATATATAAATTATTTAATTGGAACTGTTAAGGAGGTATGGTGATGACCACGCTAGTAAACTAAGAGTTAATTTTCCGCCATAATATCGCCACGTTTTAGACATATGTGTGTGGCCTATTTTTCGAGAAATATTTTTTACGTATTGAATTCCGAGCTACTTATTATTTTTATAATATGAAAATAAATGTAATAATCTACTACTCGACTTCGGTAGTACGCCATATCGTCGACGTTTAGCATCGTCGCATTTTCGATGGCTGTCATCGGTCCCACGCGCCCGGCTTATTATTTTTTGTAGCCGGTGAACATGGAGAATGAAAAGACTGTAGAAGTTTATCAAAAGAGTAACAGGATTGTACCTGAAGTCCAGTTTAGAGACAAAGGTAGATTCTGTCGTACAAGAATTAGAAAATGAAAAGATGATGTTGCGAATGCTAATGACAAAACTCGCGTTGAGGTTAACCTCAATGTCCAATGTCCAATCTGTCCAAAGTCAAAACATATTTCATCGATTGTTATGTTATTTTTCCCTTTCCCAATTTTCACAATATTTGCAGATATAAAAACGAACGTTCATTTTGTATTACGGTTCTTCCATGCTGAATTTATATATAGATGCGTCGTATACATGTCGCCAGAAAGATTGCGATGCCTTAGCTATAAATAAAATAACTTTGAGTAAATATCGACGAAAGGCCTTTTATAATCAATTAAAAAACGTACGGCTTCACACAATCATATTTTTAATTCGCGTTGAAAATATCCGATAGACGAATCATCCGGGTATCGCGATACTCACGAATCGCGCGGGTATCCGGCGTTGCCACACTTCGAGCAAGACGGCTGCTGTTACGTCACGAGACGTCTCTCTCTCTGAATACTTCGGTTTTTCGCGACTTTATTTCTAAATTCATTGCTTATTTCTGCGGTGAGCTTTCCAATTCAAGGTGCCTTATTGATCACAACGAATCAACGAACGCAACTGTCTGTTTTTTTACGTGTGTCTTGGCTCCAAGTAGCACAAAAAATCGATATATGTGAGGACAGGCACATTTTGTCGTCTACGTGTGACTAATTCACCAACTTTAACAGTTAATAACTCGGAAACTGTACGGTAAATCTCGTGGAAACTCCGCATACGCATGGACGAAGGTTGCGACAATGCTGGTAAAAAAAATCGGGCATTTATCTTGGACTCGCTTCAATCACCTTAAGCATATAAAGAGTAACATTTCAACAATATTAAAAAAAAATTCATCCAACACTTTGGGAAATTCAGCTGGTGTGACCTGGTTTCCGGATACCCCGCAAAAAAGTGTTCTCGTGGTGGTCAGGATAACTCATGATAGCTTTATCTGAAATTAAAAAACCAATTTCACTGTTATTAGGTCCGCAACTAAGTTTCCGGGTTGTTTAACCAATAAAAAATCGAAAATTTCAAGACAAATACAAAAAATGGTTCATTCGAAGTATTGTCCCTCGCTATTTACACATTTTTGCCATCTCTCTGGCAATACATAAATACCACGGCAATAAAAAGACGCGCCTTTGGACTAAAACCTTTCTTTCGACTGAAAACTTATGTCCAACCAATTTTGTACTGCATCGTAATTGGCCAAGTGTAGCCTACCCAAGCCATACGCCATCGATCGGAACAAGTGATAGTCTGAAGGGGCCAGGTCTGGCGAATACGGCGGGTGCAGTAGCAGATCCCATTTCAGTGTTTTTGTGGTGTCCTGGACGATGGAATTGTGATGGCACGGAGCGTTGTCGTGCTGCAATATCACACGTTCGTGTCACGTGTCCTATTCTGGCCGTGTTTCGAGCAATGCGCAGTTCAAATTGATTAGTTGTTATCGGTAGCGATGCCCATTGACAGTTTCGCCCGGTTTCAGCAGCTCATAGTACACGATTCCTTTCTGGTCCCACCAAACGCAGAGCGTTTTCTTTTTTCCGAAACGTTTTGGCCGTGCCGTCGATGTTAAAGCTTCGCCAAGTGAAAGCCACGATTTTCTGCGTTTGGGATTCTCGGGATATATCCATTTTTCATCGCCAGTAACAATTCGATGCAGGAAACTCTTTTTGTTCTGCTGCAAAAACAAATTTCGGAAGTGGCTCTTCAATTTTCCATTTGTCTCTCAGTCAACTCATGCGGCACGCACTTTCCTTCCTTATAAATTTTTCCCATGACGTGCAAACGTTTCAAAATACTTTGCCGAGTCACATTTAAGGGGCCAGTCCACTTTAAAAATTTCAAAAAATTAAAAGCAAGCCAGACCAGAAGAATTCGACGATAATGAGCAATCAGAACGGATTTTCTACGGTGCAGGAATTGCCGATTGAGTTTAGGTAAGAAGTTTTTCATAGTATAAACTTCAAACGCGTTTTTCTCGAAACAACCTTTTCAAAATGTAGCTCCATCGTATCTTTAAAACTAATAAACCGGTTCTCTTGAAGTTTGAACCACATATTGTAAACATGATTCGCAACGAGATGACCCTCGATGGTTTAAAAATTTTGATTTTTACTCTTCTTTTTTGCAAAAAACTGCGAAAAACGCGTTTAAAAAAAACTTTTTTCGTTTTTCATCTGCCATTTTTTTATTTTTCAATAAAACTTTATATCGGAGGGTCATATTGTAGCTGGTGGTATACTGAATCTAATGGACTTCGATTTTTGTTTCAGACAAGCCGTTACCGAGTTGTGTTGGAGCTACCTAGCCCACCTATTTTTGAGGCGTTACGTTAAACTATAGTTTTTGTACTTAAAAATAAATAAAAATGAATTAAATTTGAAAAAAAAATTATATTTCAAGACTTTACTTATCAAGCCCAACAACTTTTATATTCATTCTTTTATAAAATCCTCAAAAAAAAAATCGCGAAAATAGCCTATTTTCGTGGCTCCAAAATGGACTTAAGGCCCCTTAAGGCCTCGGCAAGTTGATTTTCTGTTTGAGTGTCATCTTCATCCAATAACGCTTGCAGATCGACGTCCGCAAATGTTTGCGGACGCTGCTGTTTTTTTTAGGTTAAAGCAGAAAAGCAATGCTTCTCGCAAATGCTGTTTATTTGGCACAAACTTTGACATTCTCGAGATTAGAAAAACGTCGTTGTGTTGCCATATTTGATTATATTACGACTGGGTATTCTTAACAGATGTCCAAGTTATAGACACCCAATTTCAGACCTGTATGCCGACTACATGTGTCGCTAGCGCCATCCATGTGTGAAACCCGGGAACTTAGTTGCGCACCTAGTAGTAGTTGAGTATAGCTCGTGATTGAACGAAGGATTTCAAAAAAAAAAATTAAATTTGGTTTTTTGGCAGAGTTGTATGCAGAATAGTTCAATTTTTAGTACAATTTACACTACGTATAACCTTGCAAAATTAGTTGTAATCGAACAAAAACCTTCGTTCAATCACTAGTCAATACTATTTTGAAGAAATGTGTGAAATTTCAATAAAGTCGGTGCATTAGTTTTTGAGAAATCGTGTCCACCGACTTCAAAAATAGTGTTTTGAGAAAAATGCGATATACCTGCGTCGCTACCGGCCGGTCTTTCCCAACGGGGGGAATTCCTAAAAGCTCTCTCTCCTAGACTTTGACTCCGATTGACTTAAAATGTTGGGCGAATATTCTAGACATATTGTACTATTACATAATAAAATTTAAAAAATGGCTTTTTTTTTATTTTGAAACCCACGTGACCCCGCCGATATATACTCATTACAAAAATTAAGGGTAACAGTGAAGGCCCCAGGCCCTAAAAGACCTTTTCAAGTCCTGTTTACATGCACGAAAAAGAGAGAAAACATGGTTGTGGTATATAGAGATATTTTTTAACTGCGGGGTTGTTTTTTAATCATTCATTCCTCAAGTTGAATATGTGCACCGAAAAAAATGGTAAATTTTTGTGCATTTCCATTTAAAAAAACGTATTAAAATGTTTTTTACAACGGCATTTTCTATTTTTTTTTCACATATCAAGATGACTTGCCGGATACAGCCTTCAGGGCCGCAGTTACCGCACATTTTGAGGATCACAACGGATCGCAAGCTTCATGGTGGGAATCATCAATTCGTCTTGAAAATTGTCGCGTTTCATTTTGAAAACTTATAAATTACTTTGCTGGAATATTAAAATGCAGCAATGAGCCACTTAATCATCACATACATTTCTGTATTTCTTAAAAGGCTTTAAAAATTAAAATTTGTTCTTTTGATTGTTAAATAAACGTCGTTTCCATTTTTATTCCCCATTAAGGATCGAAGAAAACCTCTGTCCGCATTTACATGGTACTGCAAGGCGTTGTCCTAATAGAACGCGATTACGCGACCATCGCAAGTTCGCGCGGATTGCGTTCGTACGAACCCGCGATCAAACATACATCGGTCGAATAGGCGTCCTTACTGTCATTCGCGCGATATAATCGACATCTGTATGTTTGATCGCGGATTCGTACGAGCAAAATTCGCGCGAACTTGCGACGTTCGCGTAATCGCGTTCTATTAAAAGGGCGCCTAACAGTGCTGTAATGGTACGGTACGCATAATATAACGGGTCATTGAACGTACGCTGTCCGTACAATACCTGTACAGTAGAGGTACAATACAAGTACAATATATGCTAATGAATCTCACTAATGGGTACAGTAGACGTACTGCACTGATACCTTGGAGATACCGTACAATTACAATATATGCTAATAAATATCAATAAATGGGTACAGTAGACGTACTGCACTGATACCGTGGAGGTACCGTAGAAGTACAATATATGCTAATAAATGTCACTATATGGGTACAATAGACGTACTGCACTGGTACCGTGGAGGTACCGTAGTCGTACAGTACTAATACGGTGGAGATACGCCGCACCCGTACGGCGTACTGCTAACGTATCCGCATCGTACGCACGTACGTGGTGGCCATAGTACCGAAACGGCACACTCCATGTGAGCAGTACATCTGCGGTACGTGGTTATCTGTGGGGTGCTAAGAAATTGAGACGCCGTGCGTGTCGTTTGCATTTCTTACAGTACTCTATCGGTTCGACTGACACAACGGCGCGCGGTGCCTACCGCTAGATACCACGCTGTGACGTATACGCACATAATCGCCACCCATCATCACTAGATGGGACATTATCAAAAACCCCTCTCTTGTTTACAATCGGTACTGTCGAAAAAAGAAGAAAAAAAGCCGTGCTCCGTTGACTGAGCGACACGCGCATTTTAACACAACTACCTCCCAGCTAACCACGTACCGCAAATGTACCGCGCATGTGGAGTGCGCTGTACCGGTACCGTTACCTCCTCGTACGTGCGTACGGTACTGATACATTGCCGGTACGTCGTACGGTACTCTATACCGCAAATGTACTAGTACGGTACATTAGGGGGCGAACACAAATTATGAAACTCAAAGTTTCGCAATTTTTTTCTAGAATATTGATACTTACATTGAGGTATCTAGTCGCGGGCGATGTGACGGTTCTTCATCTTCATGATAGTTCACAAAATAATAAGAGCCTGTACTTTATCTATTGCAAATGATGCCGCACCTGCGGGGACTGAGGGCACTAACCGGTCGCGCTATCTATTTTCACTAAACTGACTGTAACTCCGTCAATTTTCGGACTTGTGAATCAAAATGTTACCAACATATTTCTCAATACATGTACTTTCAAGAATTATGAAGAAAAAAAAATTCCTTCAAATTTTGCTGTGGGAATGTGGGAAAGGTACTGTGCAAGTTCTTGCACGGTGACTTTCCTCCTTAACTGACATTGCGTATAGAAAGCTGTGAGCCGTCCACGGTAAAATTGCACGCGAGGTTTAAATTGAAAACTTGAACATGAAGAAACTTTGCTATTTCTAGCAGTTTTAAAATCGTGACGTAACGCAAACCTCGACCCCCCCCCCCCCCCCCCCCCCACGTACGTAGACCGTAACGTCTGGCTGACCCCCCGCCCCCAATTGCGTTGCGCAATTTGCGGACAGCCCCTAAACAGTGTGTGCGAGCACAGTGCTCCCGTTGGAGTTTGGAGGGGTGGTGGTGAGGTGAATGCGTCTGAAAGTATCAACTGTGGCGGAAGCACGCTTCTCGAGAGAGAAAACAATATCACTAGGGCCCAGATGTTGAGAAACATGATAGGTTTACGAGTTTTTTCGGATTTTTGGAAAACAAACTTGGAATGAGATAGTTTTACAAAAGAAAACATTTACTAAGATCAATCAATGAAGCTTAGAAATTGGCCGTTTGCACTGAGGGAAAACTTTATGGGGGTTACATGAGCACCCGTGGTAAAGATAGACATGAAGATAATTGATTATCTTCATGTCTAAGGCAATACAAATATAATTGACACAGCTACATTAGGATGGGTCAGTCAGTAAACTGTGATTAGTATCAGTATAAGTATACTTATATAAAAATATACATTTACTATATAATAGAGGGCTTGTATACAATTTTTCTATAAGTACCCTTATAAGTACACATGTCCAAAAATTGTAGTCTTTTAATAGAAAGTCGTTTGTCGGCTTTTGAAGAGAAAAAGATAATGTGGGTAACTATATTTTTTCAACTTCACTTCACGAAAAATGTACCTAACTTTCATATCGCTGTATCTGTGTAATTAACGGTGGTACAATCGTGCTTCGGCCTCGATCGGATCGCTCGCTGTGAAACTTTGCTACGTCTTAAGTCGAGTAATACACATAACCCACGTTGCGAATTCATTGCATATAAATGTCCACCTTTATGCAAATAGTTATTCACTTCTTCGTCGCTTATCTGTGTTCTAACAATGAGCAGAGAATTGTTAAAATGTCACGTAGTCCGGGCGTTTATTCAAAAGGCACTATCGCAAAAACTATGGTAATCTCTCTCACCTCTATGCACATTTTACCGAAATACATTGTCACATTATAAGGGGCCGTACGTAAATTACGTAACGCATTGGGGGGGGGGGGGGGGGAGGGGGGGGGGTCGGCCAGGCGTTACGGTCTGCGTACGTAAGGGGTCAAGGTTTGCGTTACGCCACGATTTTAAAACTGTCAGAAATAGCAAAATTTCTGCATGTTCGAGTTTTTAATTTAAACCTCGAGTGCAATTTTACCGTGGACAGCTCCCAGCTTTCTATACGCAATCAGTGCAACCAGATCGCGCGTAAAAGTTACCCTCTCTCTAGTCTCTTACGCGCCCATCACACAATCATAGTAGCGCGTGCCCGTGAGCGAGCGACGTTCCGACATCTTCGGAAAGAGCCGAGCACGGTCGAAGTTTCCCGACCGCGCCTTCGGCAGCTACACCAACATATGGACGCTGAGCACGTTCATGTGCGGCCAAGCCGAAACGAAGGCTTCGAGGGAAAAAGCAATCTGAGCACGACTCGCACGTGTCGTCAACCGACAGCACGCGCGAGGGTTTTAGATGATTTAAATTCTTATTTAGCTCTTGATTCTCTGCGTTGTTAATGTATACAAAAAAATGTATCGCGCACTCTGATCGCTTATTTTTTTAGTTTATACGTTGATTTATAGTACAGTCGAGCTGTATATTGGAATCAGAAAAAATTAGAAGGCTGGTTTTTCGACAGGTGATTTTGTAGGTGCCGTGGGTGCTAAATCCAAGTTTGCCTAAAAATCGGGGTGTAGGGTTTTTTTAGGGGATGAAAGGGGATGGGGGTGGATTAATGCCAAACTACAACCCTCACGAGGTCGACGCCGGGAGACAAAATGTTCAGAAAAATCCGGGCTTTACTTTTGCCCACACCGTCGAAGTGGCGAAAGTTCATTTTGGGCGTGAAAAAGTGAGGTGAAATTGTGAAAAAAACAGTTTTCATTCGATAACTCTTTACGAAAAAATCGTACACTTTTTGTTCAAATGGGAACGTTGTAGCTCTTGTAAGGACGCGTCAACCGAGTATTTGATCATCACTCTCCGATAACATCTTCACCCCCAAAAAAATTGTTGAAGTATAAACAAAAAAATTGTTTATTGAATAACTCACACACAGAAAAAACACACACACACACACATGCACACACGCACACGCACACGCGCACGCACGCACGCACGCACGCACGCACGCACGCACGCACGCACGCACGCACGCACGCACACACACACACACACACACACACACACTTCAACGTTTACATGTATGTCAAATTTTAATATATATGTATGTACTGTTTTTATATAAAAAGGTGTTTATGATCTCGTCCCAAAAAACCCACGTTTCGATTATCCGAACTTTTCATTACCCGAAGTAGTCTCGGTCCCAATTGGTTCGGATAATCGAGGTTCTACTGTAGTTATTCTTATTAGTTATCATTGTTATTTTAATTAGTTATCTTTTAGTGTCGAAAAATTTATAGCGCACTCTGACCGCTTATTTTATTAGGTTGTAGGTTAATTTAAATATAATAATAAATCTAAATTACAACTTATTAATCTTCTAAAAAATTGTTTGCGTTTTACTCACACCCGTCCTTATGCTAAATAAATTGTAATTCATAAAAGTAAGCGGAAATATATTTATATTGGTATTATTATATTCATTCTCATATACTTTCATCAAGCGATAAAGCATTATCATAATGTATCCGGCCGAGAACCGTAAGTACCAGAAAGTGCACATATTCTCCAAGCGATGAGATGGTCCCGTTGGTATAGCGTTCCTGGCTTCGACCCGCAGGGGCGGGGGATCGTCCCCCGCGCTCAGTGCTTTTTTAAAAATTATTATTACTATTAATTCTTATTTTATCAGTTATTGAATGAATATAATAATACTAATATAAATATATTTCCGCTCATATACTTTCATCAAGCGATAAGCCATTATCACAATGCTTTATCGCTTGATGAAAGTATATGAGAATGAATATCATACATAATACGAATATAAATAAATTTCCGCTTACTTTTATGAATTACAATTTATTTGGCGTAGGGTCGAGTGTGAGTAAAGCGCCAACAATTTTTTAGAAGATAAATAAGTTGTAATTTAGATTTATTATTATATTTAAACTAACGTACAAACTAATAAAAAAAGCGGTCAGAGTGCGCGATAAATTTTTCGACACTAAAAGATAACTAATAAAAATAACTAATCAAATAAGAATTAATAGTAATAATAATTATAAAAAAAGCACTGAGCGCGGGGAACGCGACCGCGCCCCTAGTACAAATTTTTTTCCGAAAAATGTTTCCGAATTTTTCTATGAATTGGAACAGATATGAAGAATTCGGAGTTTTGCGGACAATTATTTTTATGCAAACATCCGAGTTTCTCCGAATTTCTCGGAATTTTTCCGAATATTTCATCATTTTAATTACGATCACGGGAAAATCTCAGAAATTATATAAAGACTTTAAGGGGTAACACCGCTGTAACGGCCTTACAAGAAGCGTATTTTTTATATTTTTTTTGACGGAAGAAAATGTAATAAACAAATAATACTTGCGGTATTTATTGAGCATATATTTAAGTATATTGCTAGAAATTTTTATCCGAAAATATTACAAAATGGCGAAACTGCAGCAATTCTTCAGAAGCATGTCGAACCTCTGCGGCACGCAGTATAACTGTGCCAATTTTAATATAAAAAAAAGAATTTTGTTTTATTAAGTCTAAATGAACATTTTTAGTCAAATACTCGGCAATTACTTAAAAATCAATATTTCTAAAATCCCCTACGTGGTTCGCTAGCTACACTCATCTAGATTTAATTAAAAAAATTATTTTGTCCAGATTAAATTTGGCACAAGTTCTACTACGTGCCGCAGAGCACCTTAAGTTCAACATGCATCGGAAGAATTTGCTGCAGAGTCGCCATATTGTAATATTTTCGCATAAAATTTCTTTGCAATATACTTCAATATATGCTTAATAATTACCCCAAGTATTATTTGTCTAAAACGCTTCGTGGCAGGCCGTTACAGTGGTTATCTTTTACCCCTTAAGGAAAATAATGTTTGCAAAAATTTTGGAAATTCATTATTTCTCAGAATTATGAGGGATAAAAAAATGTAATGAAATTTTTTTTTACGAAAATCTCATTTTTTTCATCTTTAACCTTCCTTCGAATATCTTCGCAGCCGTTCACTCAATAGGAAAAAGAAAAAGTTCCAGAAAAAAATAATAACAAGTTTTTTTTACGATAATCTCATTTTTTTCCATTTTTCAATTTTCTCCGAATATCTTCGCAGCCGTTCACTCAGGTCATAGGAAAGAGGAAAATTTCCGGAAAAAAAATAATAATCAGTTTTTTTTTACGAAAATCTCATTTCTCTTCATCTTTAAGTTTTCTCCGAATATCTCCGCAGCTGTTCACTCAGGTCATAGGAAAAAGAGAAATTTCCGGGAAAAAAATGAGAAATCATGTATCTTCAGTAAAAAAAATGTGTTTTTGAGAAATAGACCAGAACTTGAATCTGTTTTGAATCATTTTTTCTCCGAAAATCTCAAATACGACTAAAATATGAGAAATTATGAAAAATTAGGAGAAAAGTTTGCATTTTTTTTATCATTCTTGAAAGTACATGTATTGAAAAATATGTTGGCAACATTTTGATTCACAAGTCCGAAAATTGACGGAGTTATAGTCACTTTAGTAAGAACAGGTAGCGCGACCGGTTAGTGCCCCCTCAGTCCCTACAGGTGTGGCATCATTTACAATAGATACAGTACAAGCTCTTATTATTTTGTGAACTATCATGAAGATGAAGAACCGTCATATTGCCCGCGACTAGATACTTCAATGTAAGTATCAATATTCTAGAAAAAGTCGTAACTTTATATCAAGAAACACGGAACGAAAATTTTGAACGCGTTTTTCTCGAAACTGGTTTTTTCGACCTTGTCCGAGCGAATACTTCAAAACTTATCAAGCGATTTTCAATTTTTTCAAAAACATTTTTGTTATCGCAGTGACTAAGGTTGTACGTATCGGCGTTTCCAATATTTTATAGTTACTATTTTTAAAGACTTCTTGAATACAGAAAAAGGGCCTTGAAAATAGAACAAATAATCATACTGTCGGCATTTTATTTAAAAAAAAACCAAAATAAAAAACGGCTACGCAAAAACGGGACAATGGAGAGAATTTTTGGTAAAAATTGGGAAATTTTGCGTTACGTAATTTGTGTACGCCCCCTTACTAGAACTCGGGAAAAAACACGCTTCGAGTTCCCAGACCACGCGCCGATCAGCGAGCTACAGCGTACAGTGTTGCCATTCCGTTACGGATGGTTGGGCCCGAGTTCGGTGTGGAATAAAATTACCACTTTACGCAGCTCGATATCTCCGAAACTAAAACGTCAAAGTTTGTTATTCTTTTAAAATCAATCCCACAATAGTACTGCGTACACGTTTGTTTTTATTTTGAAATCCTAAGATTCGTTTAGAACGTATATCGAGAAATGCGAGCAAACTCCTATCGGTTCACGTGTTAGATATAGGGATGGCGTACAAAAATACCCGTATACAATTGCAATTATCTCGTGAACTAAACGGTGAATCGAATTGAATTTTTGGGCATCAGTCCATGAAGGTCATGAGTACACCATACTTAGATATGAGCCAATTACTAAGATTTTACCAAAACTACAGAACTACCTTAAGACAACCGACATGTTTGAAAAAGTGGAAAATGACGTTTGTTTAGTTAAAAAATTTGTCAGGCCAAAACTAACGACTTTTGTAGGAAATTTATTTTTTAGGGTAGAACTCAATTGTTCACTATGTTAGCGCTATCCAGGATGCACCACGAGGAGGTAAAGCCTTTAACATCCCAAGTATAAGTGTGCGTGTGTGTGAGTTTGTTTGGGTTTGTTCGATAACCCTCGTCACGTCTATTATCAAATAAACCCAAGCGTAAGCGTGCGTGTCCGCGAGCTGTGACTTTGTTTGTGTTTGTTTGTTCGGGTTCGTTGGATAACTCGCACAAACCCAAAGAAATGCATACAAGGTTTGAGTTTGTTCGATAACCTCGTCACGTCTGTTATCAAACAAACCCAAGCGTAAGCGTGCGTGTGTGCGAGCTGTGACTTTGTTTGTATTTGTTTGTTCGGGTTCGTTGGATAACTCGCACAAATCGAAAGAAATGCATACAAGCTTTCTGCAGCTCGTCACTTCCGTTAGCAAACAAACCCAAACAAACTCACACCCGCACACTTACACATGGGATGTTAAAGATTCTACCTCCTCGTGAAATATCCTGGATAGCCCTGAAAAGTGAAATATGGTGTTGTAATCTATAAATTATGAACTTTATAAAAAAAATCGTATAAAAGTTGTTAGTTTTGGCCTGACAATTTCTTTGGTGAAAAAACGTAATGTTCCGATTAAAAAAAAAACATATCAGCCATCTTAACGTCGCCATTTTAAATATTGGATCAAAAAATATTTTTTTAACCCCTCCCTTTGAACCCTAAAACTATTATTATACTCAATACTTGATCGGAGCAGTATTTCTCGAGATAAATAGGTGTAAGATTAGAATAGGAACCCGGTATCGACTTTTTAAGTCGTAGTAAAGTTTCACATCGAGTGATTTGTTTTTTCGCGCCGTTCATCCGAAGCACGATCGTCCCGGGTTAATTACGTAAATACAGTGACATGAAAATGAGGTACCTTCTTCTCAAATAGGAATTACAGAAATATAATGGCCCACATTATCTTTTTGACCGGCGACAAAAGAGTTTCTGATACTGATACTAACCACAGTTTACCGGCTGGGCCGCCTAAATGTAGCAGTGTTGGCTATATTTTTGTTGCCTTGCTAACAAGCCAATGATCTTCAACTCTACTACGGGTGCTCATTGTAAACACCATGTATTTTTTGCTCAGTGTAAACTACTAATTTCAAAGCTAAAATGATGTAGCTTAGTAAATGGTATCTCTTGTAAAGTTATTTTTTTGAGCGGATTGTCATCATTTCATTGATCCTCGCAGTTACTTAATACCTGACGTACACTTCATACTTTTTTATTGCAATTTTTATTTCCTCCAATACGTATATTGACAGTAGAAATTCTTGACGAAAAATCTTTTGGACACACGTGTGCGGACCTCATACCGATTGGCCATGCAAGAATGGCAGCACTTGGTTTAAATAATAATAATTCCACTGTTTCTCAATATTGTTCATCAAAAAAGTTCAAACTTGGCGAACCCATGTATTAATTGTGTGCTAAATCCCGATCTCGTCATCCCGATACGCTCAGCATAAAAAAAAATATTGACATTCGACCTGTGTTCTGGACCCCAAGATCATGCAGACACCTTAATATGTTTTTGCGCACATTTTTTTTTACTTAATAACGTATAGAAAGGGTGTTTCAAAATGACCTGACGTTTCTATTTATTAATAATGTGTATTATTTATTTGAAAGGTACGAATATTTTTATTTTCATATAAGGTACAAACATGGAACTTATGTGTGGAACACAATATCCGATAAGGGGCATAAACGGCATGAACTTGGAAAACACGTTCTTTCAACAAGATGGCGCAACGTGCGATCTTGCGGGCGAAACAATGCAGTTATCGCAGAGGAAGTTTCATGGTCGTGTTATCTCGCGCCGCGCCGATGTGAATTGGCCACCAAGATCATGCGCTTTGACACTATTATTGGACATCTTTCTTTCGGATTTTCTGAAAGGAAAAGTGTATGCCAATGATCCACAGACCGTTGCGGAGCTCGAAGAAGCAATTGAACGGACCATTAAAGAAATTAGTCCGCAATTATGCCAAAATGGTATTGAAAATATTGTCAAAAGCGTGAACGTTTGAAAACAGGGACGAGGCGGCCATTTATAGGATATTGTGTTCCACACATAACCTCCACGTTTGTACTTTATATAAAAATAAAAATATTCCTACTTTTCAAATAAATAATACGTTTAGCTAATAAATTTAAATGTCAGGTCATTTTGAAACACTCTACAGAATATTGAAAAAGGATGCTAACGTTTTTGTAAATATACTAAACAATCGATTGAGCAACACTAATTATTTTCAAGTTATCATCAATAGGTCGAATGATTTTCAAGAAAATGATTGCTCAATGAATCGGGGAATATTTCTTGTAGTGATTTTTTCATCGATCTTTGCAATCGGTACTTCATTGTTGCATAAGTGTACTAGCAATAAGAAGAAAAATCAATGATGTTTATTTTCGATTACATTACAAATGGAATTACGTTCATTTTCGAAATAAATCAAAACCATGTTTCGGAAAATTCGCTTACACTCCGGTTATAATGCGACAATGTATTTCGGTGAAATGTGCATAGAGGTAAGAAGGATTAGCCACAGTTTTTACGATAGTGCCTTTTGAATAAACGCCCGGACTACGTGACATTTTACCAATTCTCTGCTCATTGTTAAAACACGGACAAGCGGCGAAGAAGTGAATAATTATTTGCAAAAAGGTGGACATTTATATGCAATGAATTTGCAACGTGGGTTATGTATATTACTCTACCTAAGACGTAGCAAAGTTTCACAGCGAGCGATTCGATTTTTCACGTCGTTCGGCCGAAGCACGATTGTACCACCGTTAATTACACTGATACAGCGATATAAAAAATAGGTACATTTTTCGCGAAGTGAAATTAAACAAATATAGTTAGCCATATTATCTTTTTGTCTTAAAAAGATGTCAAACGATAATTACCTTGCGTACAAGTTTCCCTCACCGTAAACGACCAATTTATAAGCTTAATTGATTGATCTTAGTAACTGTTATCTTTTGTAAAACTATCTCATTCCAAATGAGTTTTCCAAAAATCCGAAAAACAAACTTCTAAACCTAGCACGTTTTTCAACATCTGGGCCCTAATGATATTGTTTTCTCACTTGAGACGCGTGCTTCCGCCACAATTGATACATTCACACTCATTCACCGCACCGCCACCCCTCTAAACTCCAACGGGAGCACTGTGCTGGCACACAATGTTTAGGGGCTGTGAGCAAATAACGTAACACAATTGGGGGGGGGGGGGGGGGGGGGCTCGGCCAGGCGTTACGGTCTCCGTACGTGAGAGGGGGGGTTTCGCGTTACCTCACGATTTTAAAACTGCCAGAAATAGCAAAATTTCGTCATGTTCAAGTTTTCAATTTAAACCTCGCGTGCAATTTACCGTGGACGGCTCACAGCTTTCTATACGCAATGTCAGTTAAGGGGGAAAGTCACCCTGCAAGAACTTGCACAGTAGCTATCCCACATTCCCAAGCAAATTTTGGAGGATTTTTTTTATAATTCTTGAAAGTACATGTATTGAAGAATATGTTGGCAACATTTTCATTCACAAGTCCGAAAATTGACGGAGTTATAGTCACTTTAGTGAGAACAGGTAGTCCGACCGGTGAGTGCCCTTAGTTCCTACAGGTGCGGCATGATTTATAATAGATAAAGTACAAGCTCTTATTATTTTGTGAACTATCATGAAGATAAAGAACCGTCATATCGCCCGCGACTAGATACTTCAATGTAAGTATTAATATTCTAGAAAAAACATAACTTTATATCAAAAAAGCACGGAACGAAAACTTTGAACGAGTTTTTCTCGAAACTAGTTTTTTCGACCTTGTCCGAGCGAATACTTAAAAACTTATCAACCTATTTTCAATTAAAAAAAAAAAAAACATTTTTGTAATCGCACTAACTGAAGTTGTACGTATCTGTGTTTTTAACATTTGATAATTACTGTTTTTAAAGACTGCTTGAATACAGAAAAAGGGCCTCGCAAATAGAAAAAGAATGTCCAAACTTTCGACATTTTGTAAAAAAAAAAAAAAAACGAAAAACGGCTACGCATAAAGATAGCTACATTTGTATACACGTCGATAAATTGTTGACTTTCAATTTACGGATAACCTTTCATAAAGATATCGATGGGACAATGGAGAGCATGTTTTTTTCGTCGTCAAATCCAGTCATATATCTCGGTTAATTTTCAAGATTTTGTCATAAAAATTGGTATAACTAGATGAATATATACTTCACAAAATGAGTATAAACCCGATCCTTTCATTATTAGTCATATCTATGAAAAAAATTGCAATTATTAACGGCAAAGCACCCGTTACGTAACGGAATAGGGGGAGGTTCTGGCCAAGCGTTACGGTCCCGTTACGTAGGGGGAGGGGGGGGGGGGGGGTCACAAATTGGGAAACTTTGCGTTACGTAATTTGTGTACGCCCCCTAGGCGGCAATGAGTTACGTTATCCACTCGGGTTATCCACGTAGTTTTTCGTGGTCTTTTAGTCATGAGAGAACTCGTACAATTTCCGTAATGAAAATACATTCCTCCAAAACGTGGTATCCTAGAATATTACTGATAATGTTTCCCAATTCGTTTCACAACTTTACCAACGGCCAACGTTTCTATTGTCAAATGTCGCGCGAAAAAACATTTTCTCACGTTTTCTTCAAATTCTTGAGCAAGAACGATTTTTACGTGAAACACCGGTACGACGAAAAATCGTTCTCGTTCTGTTTCTGGAGGTAGAACGTTTCCACTGTTGATTTGATTGTGTATGAGAACGGGGGACTTTAACAGTCGCATTCCACGATAACCTGGTTCGAAGCAACGTATTTTGATTACGTGAAATGGCACGAGTTCTCTCATCACTACTAGAGTACGGAAAGCGATCTACAATTGAATTGAAGTTAAACAACAAAAATATTGCAAATCATAATCTCACGGGCTAGTTTTAGACACCAACAACTCGGATGATGGGCGCAATGCGCCAAGTACAGCACTATCGACTTATAATGATAACGAACGGTAATTGACAAATTGGTAAAAAAAAATTAATAAATATAAACACAACGCTCTCTAGAAATCATAAATTCTCTTATCTTACGGAATATAGACTTTTTTCTGAATTATCTGTATATTTTTCAACTGCACCTTTGAACAATTGTGTGAGGGGTTTGCTTCATGATAGTAATCATTTAACGGCTTGGAAACTCCTGGAAGTGGAATATCGAACTGTTTTACGGATATGTGGAAAGAATTAAACGTTGAACCGAATTTACCTGTTGTGAAGTTCGATCGTAATTATATGTAGAGTCTCATTTGAGATGATTCCATCGTAGTACTGCCTACTTCCACACGCTAGCATCACGAATATTCAGAGCTTAACGACCAATATGAGAGCAATATGACCCTCTCCAAGTCATATTGTTTAAAGTAACCCCATAAGGATTAAAAATAATAAAGCCAACACATTTCTATAAATGAAGGAGGGAATAGTACAAAGAACGAGAAAACGTTCCGAGGGTGGGATGTAATAATCTCAAACGAGACTCTACATATAATTACGATCGAACTTCACAACAGCTAAGTTCGTTTGATCGTTTAATTACATTACGAGTCTCGTTTTCGAGATTACATCGTAGATGTTCAGAGATAACTCATTCGATTATTTTCCAAATAACCTGAGGCAACATAAAATACACTTGTATCGAGACCAACAGTCCCTCATGGAACAAAGGAATAACGGTTTTTATCTGTGTACCTCACGGCTAACAAAATGCAAACAGTATTATCTTAACTAATAAACGGTTAAAACTATGCGAACAATGTCACTGCAAACTCTTTCCTGCCCGACTTAATCGGCCGATTATAATATTTTGCAAATACCTGCGAGTCCTTAGGCCACCCCGCGGTATTTCTTATCGCGTTGATATCTAAACCCTTTGCTAAAGCAGTCGACGTAGACGCGTGCCTTGTACTGTGTGCCGTAAACTCGAGACCTATGCTACTCTTCACCAACACTGATCGGATCCAACGACTTATTGTTTGTGTACTCGCCGATTTGAAGAGCCTTCTTGATGTGATTAACACATTATTGCAATCGCCCCTAAGCGGTTTCGTTATTTCCAAATATCTTTTCAAAATGCCCGCTATGCACAGTTTGGGTTCTTCGCGAAAGTACGGCAATAGCAAAAGCGGCTAAAAAGCCCCGGGACGCGACGTTTTTATGATGCCCGAGATCTTTATCTCGAAGCCCTGTGCCGAGTGAGAAATATTATCGAGTCTCATGAGCGAGAAGGTTTGCACTCGATGAGTCGTACCTAAGGCTAACAGCGTAACTAATCTCTCCGACAACCGTTGAATGTTCAATGATTCAAGAGGGTATAAGTTTGCAATAAACGTAATTACCATGCCGAGTTCCAATGTTTCATCGTATCAAGGTTTCATTGGTGCAAGCCGAAAAATACCCTTTAAAAATCTACTGATAATCCGATCGTTAGTCCCGTCGTTCGCTGATATCAACTAAATTGCCAATCGCATCGAGTTTAATGTGCCGTAGAAAGCTCCTAAACTATATCTTCTCTGTAGAAATTCGAGAATGCGGTTCGCGCTCGCTTCGTAAAAGTCCGTTTCCGTCTCGTGACAGAAATTCACCCATAGTCTAATAGGTCCCGCGTACAATTTCGGCGTGCTCTCGGCGAGTGAAGCTAACAACTTCCCGGCAATCAACCCCTGTGACTTCTGTAACGGATGTTGGAGAGACCTACAAGAAGATAATAGAAGCCATTTAGCGGGAGTGAAGATTATGAGTTCCCCGACTAGAAGGTCCATAAATATAGGGAACCATGGTTGCGAAGGCCAATTTGGCACAACTGCAATACCAAAGGCACGATCTGCTATAATCTTTCGAAGAAACCTGAGCACTAATGCAAACGGTGGAAATGCATAAAAATAATCGGATTTCCAGTTGATCGTGAACGCGTCAATAGCTGAGGCATCAGGATCTCTGTTTACCGAATTCGAATATTAATTTTTTCGTATGCCCAACTCGACAGTTCCCATTCCGGATCTATATTTTTTATCCTCGACTCCCTATCCGCGTGACCGTGCTCCTTGGACGCTATATAGGACGCGGAAATCCAAATCTTCCTACATTCACACCATTACCGAATGTCTTTGGTTATCCCGTGAAGTGCGGCATATTGTATGCCTCCCATTCGATTAACATAAGCAATAGCTGTCGTGTTATCGATTCGTAGTAAGATTTCACAATCATATAAATCGCTTACAAAACATTTAAGAGCCATCAAGGCGATATGCTCGAGCTGGTTAATGTGCAACCCCCTTTCCGTGTCACTCCAAAACCCGTGTGTACCTTCGCTATCACAATACGCGCCCCAGCCCGTTTTTGACGCGTCCGAGTAAATCTCCTTAACAAACCGACAACTTCTTATCGGTCCAAATAACGTTGTAATATTTTGTTTCCACCAATCGAATTCGATTTGCAAATCTGCAGATAATTCGAGCCGTGCATCGCAATTGCCCACACTGATTAACAGGCCGAAGAACTTTTCTCGTTCGAATCGCTTGCTGTATAGCCACCCATACTCAATTGCGCGACAACAGTCGACTAACTTTCCGATGAAGTGAGCTATTTCCCGAATCGTCGAATTGCCGAAAGTCGCCGAAGACGACGCTACCTCTGCGTTTAATGATGGCGCTTCCAAGCGACATTTGCCTGTCCGAGCATACTTTGCCAACAACTCCTCTTGATCTTCTTTTTTGAGTCCTTCGGCCATCCATTTTTCCCAATTTTGCGCCAAAGTTGGGTTCAGCTGTAATCGACACCCAGAATATGCAGCGTCTCCTCATCGAAAGCCTCTACTTGGTCCTCCGTAGGCTGGCTCGCTGTTGTGTCTGTGCGCTAACTCGCAGCATCCCCTAGAGGTTGTCACCTCTATAACAACCTCTATAAACAAATACGGACAAACCTGTAAAAGTATTAACCTACGATAAACACAATTTTTCGCAGTTGCTACGCATACAAGTCCTTGCGCAACCCATAACATTGGACGATCTACCGATTCCACCGCACATGCGAAGTCGTGCAGTTCGACTCTAAAGGTCTGCATATACTACGACACTAATGGTGACACAAATGTCTGACCCTAATGTCCGTTCCGTTCACACATAAGACAGTTTCGGTGTCCCAGAAAATGTCTGTACTGTGATGTCGCGACACAAGTGTCTCAGATGTTCACACACAAAACTACTGACACGTCTGCCGTACTCGCTCGGATGCCATGGAGAGACGGCGTGCAGCGGCAGACGTAATTTTGTGCGCTGTTATTAAGGGGCTATACCAGTGTGACACTTTCAAAAAATCGATTTTTTTGCCTTTTTTGACAGTTTATTCTTTCAAGAATATCATTATCATTTATATTATTTATATCAATATCATTTTATCTTGCAAAAATCGATAGTTGAGCTCTTCCTTTCGCGGAGGGCCGTATTTTGTGGGGGCATAAGCAGGGCCTTCTGAATCGTCGGCAAATTACAATTGCGCTTAATAAAAAAATAAGTTACAATGGATTATTATACACAACGATAAACTGGAATGAAAAATGTCGCGCAAATTTAGTAGATTGAGACATTTTTACTTTTATTTGAAACGTCACGGCTACACAAATTCTTCTGCTAGTCACATTTTTCCAAGTTTTAACATTAATATTTTCTTTAAACCTTTAAACTTTTCTACACCTGTGAGGAGTTTATATCAGGCATCTAGAGTTATTAATGTATAAATTATTCGATAGAAATGTAGCCAATGTGACATGTCCATAAAGCGCCGTATAAATGAGACGATTTTTAGGGCCCTAATTTGTCGTTAAAGGCTCGGTAACTTGGTTTGAAATTTTACCAGTATACTGGGATGTATTTTTACTTCCTTATAGACGAAAATCAGTTAAGTGTAAAATATTTGGGTTCGTGAAAGGAATACATTAAATCTTTAAACGCATTTTTCTCGAAATGAGATTTTTCAAATTTGCTCACATTGTAACTCAAAGAGCAAGTATCCGATTAACTTGAAATTTGGACTGAGTACTCTTGGATATTTTTGATTGGATGAAAATTGACGATTTGGCATTGAAAAAAACGACCATTTTATAGGCAAGAAAACAGACTTTTTTCATAGCTAAGCCATTTTGTTATATTTTGATATTTTTCGAAAATTCTACGTCATTATACAGGAAATACCTACCAGTTTAACGACATTTTTTTCCTTTTTCGGTTTTAGCTACTCAATCGGCCGGAATCACGTCAGCAGTGGAGGAACTTTTTTTTTGGCGCCTCCGAAGGCAGCGCATAAGTCGCTTGGATCTCAATATTTTTCTATGAAAAAATTATGTGATATAGGTCAAATATAACCAAATATAATTTCAATTTTCCGAAACATTTAATTGGGTACTTTTCTTTCAAAAAATTCCCGAAAATCACCCAAATTTCCAGCGTTCACACTGGTATAGCCCCTTAGGCTGTGTTCTTAAATTATGAATTTTTCTGCCGACTTTAGCCGATGTTGTGCCAAACTGTTCCGCTAAGCATTGAAGTGCTGCCTGTTTTTAACTCTATTTTTATAATCAGCACAAGATATTTGCCAAAGTTCAGGCAGTCCTTCCACAAGAGATATAAAATTTTTAATGCTCTCCTTGCCCCACGTAATGGCTATTTTGATTTAATGCGGGTCGCAAGTCTCTGGATAATTTCGCGCCGGTTCGAAAACTTGAACACTGCGGCAGACACTCCGACACAACTTGTTCACACGGCGCTCGACGCGACACCTAGCGAGATGTCGCAATAAATGTCGCGAGCACGGTCTTAAGGTCTGCATAGACTACGACACTTATTGCGACACAAATGTCTGACACTAATGTCCGTTCTGTTCACACATAAGACGGTTTCGGTGTCCCAGAAAGTGTCTGTACTGTGATGTCGCTACACAAGTATCTCAGATGTTCACACACAAAACTACTGACACGTCTGCGGTACCCGCTCGGACGCCATGGAGAAACGCCATGCGGCGGCAGCCGTAATTTTTTGCGCTGTTAAAGGGGCTATACCAGTGTGACACTTTAAAAAGATCGATTTTTTTGCCTTTTTCGACAGTTTATTTTTTCAAGAATATCATTATCATTTATATTATGTTTGTCAATATCATTTTATCTTGCAAAAATCGATAGTTAAATCTCAAATAGCATTTTTTTCGAAATGAGATTTTTCAAATTTGCTGACATTGTAACTCAAAGAGATCCGATTGACTTGAAATTTGAACTGAGTACTCTTGAATATATTTACTCTACAATGACGTAGGATATTTTTGATTGGATGAAAACTGACGATTTGGCATTGAAAAAACGACCATTTTATAGGCAAGAAAAGAGATATTTTTCATAGCTACGCCATTTTGTTAGATTATGATATTTTTCAAAAATCCTACGTCATTGTATTTGAAATACCTTCTAGTTTAACGACATTTTTTCCTTTTTCGGTTTCAGCTACTCAATCAGCCGGAATCATGTCAGCAGTGGAGGAACTTTTTTTTGCGCCTGCGAAGGCAGCGCATAAGTCGCTTGGATCTCGATATTTTTCTATGAAAAAGTTATGAAATATAGGTCAAATATATTTTTAATTTTCCAAAAGATTTAATTGAGTACTTTTCGTCCAAAAAAATCCTGAAAATCACTCAAATTTCCAGCGTTCATACTGGTATAGCCCTTCAAGCTGTGTTCTTAAATTATGAATTTTTCTGCCGACTTTAGCCGATATTGTGTCAATCTGTTCCGCCAAGCATTGAAGTGCTGCCTGTTTTTTTTACTCTATTTATATAATCAGCATAACATATTTGCCAAAGTTCAGGCAATATTTCCACAAAAAATATCAAATTTTTAATGCTCTCCTTGGTCCACGTAATGGCCATTTTGATTTAACGCGGGTCGCGAGTGTCTGGATAATTTCGCACCGGTTCGAAAGCTTGAACACTGCGGCAGACACTCCGACACAACCTGTTCACACGGCGCTCGGCGCGACACCTAGCGAGACGTCGCAATAAATGTCGCGAGATCAGACAGTGGTGTTCACACACAGGCACTCGATGTATACATTGAGTTTATACACCAAAGTGTCGTAGTGTAAACCTACCTTTACATACAGGTCTTGCAACGAACGTGGTGGGGGGTTGTCAGTTCACGTCCAAACGAAAGTACAACTTATGGCCACGGGAGCGGCTCAACGAGTTATTCATAAGCTTCATAAGTTTATAGCACGGATTTGGCGGAATACTAACGAATCCTTTGACAGTCATGCGTAGTCATACATGCGTATATGAATATGTTTACGGCGAAATACAAAACAGCTTGAAGCGAAATTGGTTACTTTGCTTCCTCATGGAGGAAGCTTTGTAATGGTGAAATACGGCGCCTGAAAAGACATAGTCATTGTCATATTCATTAAAAGAAATCAATGTTTAGTCACAAAAATGATTAAAACTCATATCGATTAAAACTATGGAAAAAACGCAACGAATAAACTTCTGCGATAATCCAACCATTTGCGTCATATTTCATCCACTTCCTTCTAATGAATCGCTCCTGGAAGTGTTTCTCACAAATAAATTGTGAAGACCTTAGGTAAAAAATTCCTGTAATCGCAGCAATCCATTTTTCACGCAGTTTACGATTCGATGGAACTTTGAACACGGAGCACTTCTCTTTTACTGATTTTCGCCCCGTGTTTCAGGTCAGAACCGCACAGGAATTAGTCGTCATTACGCATTTATCTCTCTTGTTATTGATTTCTATCATGGTATTTATAACCTTGCGTCGTAATGTCACTCATATGCGTTTCTATGAATAACTGACAGCGCCGCGTAGTGAGAAAAAAATCGGGACGATAACGCGGCTACCCCCACCACTCAAATTTGTCTCGTTCGTAAGACCGTGGTCGCGAGATCAGACAGTGGGGTTCACCCACAGACAATCGATGTGTACATTCAGTGTGTACACCAAAGTGTCGTAGTGTAAACCTACCTTAAGGAAATACTATGCGAGATTTCCTTCGTACGGACTGAGCCACCGAGTCTGTGGCCATGATAAATGCAGGATATGCAATAAATATCAATTTTTTGTGAATTACATTCCCAAGCGACTCAAGGTAGAACTCTGAGAGTCTAGCTTCGTACGGACAAAGCCGCCGAGTCTGAGGCCCGTTATTTCCTCGAGCGACACCCGCTCGAATCTTCTCAGGTTATGTACGACCCGAGACAAATTCTACGGAATTGATTCCGTCCGGCAAAGCCGCCCGGTCTACGGAAATAGCTACAAATAACGGAAAAAATACCTTGGCGACTTGTCGATGCACCCTGATGGTTAATTGTTACTGTCTTTGCAGCCACGGCCGAGGTAACCACGCCCGTGTGTAAAGCCTCGCGCCTCGAACTTCCCGAGTCTGTATACGAAGAGCTGTCAGACATCGCATCGACCATCTTCGTCAACTTCTTAAAGAACTACTCGTTCTTATTCTCCTTGTTCTTCTTCCTCTTGTGTGACTTTCCTATGATTCTTCTCGATCAAAAACCTGGGACAAAGGTCTAAACGTGCTACACTTTTGAGAAGAGTATGTGGCTTCCGGATGGAGGCCGTGTTGAGGATCAGCGTTGTGCCGACGTTTCGAGCCTTAAAACTAAAAAAAGTGCTACACTTTTACTCACGAAAAACATTATGGCTTGGGGAGGGAACGACCGCGGCGGCAAGGAGGCCAGGCGGTCTTCTTTTGTTAAGCTCTGAAAATTCGTGACACTAGCGTGTGGAAGTAGACGGTACTACGATGTAATCTCGAAAACGAGACTCGTAATATAATTAAACATATTTTTGTTATTTGCCAAATATCGCAAAAAGGCGCTTAAAGTTATTTAAAAAAACGTTTGTGTTTTGAAAAATCAATTCAGTGAAATGACAAGAAAATTACATTTTCGAACTACTTGTCTTTAAAAAAAACAGATGTTTTTGTTTAGAAAATGCAATACAGTAGTGTATCAGGAAGCGGGTGGCTGACTCAAACCATCTGACTGGTTACAATCAGACCGCATTTCATGGAAATGTGCGGGCGTAACATCGATTGCTACCTACAGTGGGTAAAAAAAGTATTTGTACATGTCGTCTTTTTCAAATTATACTAGGAAAAAAATTAAATGCTTCATTAAGGTTGTGTTCGATAGCTTATCCTAAATATACCTGGTGTCTGTTTACAAAATTTTTGGGAAAACACAAACAAACAAATCAAACCACAGTAACAACAGTTCCGGGTGAGATGTGCAAATACTTTTTTACCCACTGCATACCTGGAAATCAGCATTGTTATATATCCAGCATGTTACTGGAACCACAAGTAACAAATCGCCACGGCTGTTGAAAGAACTGTGATAGAGGAAGCGAAACGTTAACAAAATGAAGAATTATCCCCCGGCCGGGATGTTTCGATAACGCTATAATGCGATGCAAAATCAATTGCTATTATCATTATTATGGGAGTTTAGTTGTTACGCCGATTTCAGAAACATTGGAGAAATAAAAAAGATCAGAAAACTTATAGAATGGATGATTTTGCATCGTCGATTGAGCAGAGATTTTGTACATTGAGAGTGAAAGTTCACAATATTATTTTTTTCCTATCGCGATTAATTTGACATACTATAGATACGACAGCTGTTGTTAAAAAAGCAGCATGCAAAATTTTGCGTTGTCCCCGAGTAATACAACTTGGCAAATTAAAGAAAATACTTATCCAAGTCTTAATTGTTAGGGAAAACTCCTTTAGGATATTTTAGGAGTTTCGGGACTATTGACAATGTTATTATTTCATTCGCATTTATATAGTAAATTCTTTATCATATACTGGATGCGAACTCTGAATTTTGAATCGATCGTGTACACAGTTTCTATAATATTGACAATTGAAGGAACATTTTTTAGCATAGGAAGATGCCTGCTTATCACTGAATGGTAGTTTTACGGATAAAATAGTGTGAACAAAGTTTCAAATGTTATGAAAAACTGTCAAATCACTTAGTACATCATGACAATTTCGTCTCCCACTACATTATGACGATTAGGTATCGCCCTATGTTAAGAAATGTTTCTTCATTGTACATTTTATAGAAACGGTCTAGACCATCGATTTAAAATCTAGAGGATGCGTTCAGTTTATGACAAAGAATTTACTGTATGAATTTGATCGAAGTGGTAACATATCGTCGATGGCTCCAGATCGAGCCATTCACTGATGAATACTGACTCTTTTCTGACGTAGGTGCGTCTAACAAAAATATAATTAATTTGCTACAGTTTTTTTTTAAATGAAAAATCAAGAATTCCGCCGCGGTTTATTTCATTCGATGAAACAATCACTGGGTAAATTGAAAATATAGTTTCTTCTTAATTTGCAGCTCTTCCTGAGAAATTGTGTTGACTTATCTAGATTTTTTTCAATAAGACTATTTTCGAAGATAGGGGATTGGACGTCAGATAACTTTATACTTATTTTATTATTCCAAACGACTTTTGTTTAAACTTTTTTTATCGGGCTATTAATTATCGAGATACGGCGATTTTCAAGTTTTAACCTCTATTTCTAAGGGTTGGGGCGAGTTGAGGGCAACATTTTATTGAGGTTACTTTCAGTATGCAACCATCTACCTTCAGTCAAAAATTGATATTTTACGCTAACAAGTGCTGGGTTTTCGTCTCTTTGACTGGACTAATAACAATAATAAATTGAAGAAACGTAAAAATGACTCTATCTCCCCTTGTAATGAAGATATCGAGTTACTTTTTTTTTGGAAATTGCATGTCTCACAGAGACCTCCAAGAGTCTGAAAGAATATTTTGAAGTAGCCTCAAAATTCAAGTAAATAATTGAATTTGTAAGCAAACATGTTTAATCTTCGAGAATTTTTTTTTGCAATCATTTTTTCTCATTGAATCTTGAATGTACACACTAATTACCATCACATACATTTTTTTCCCATCTGGCCCTTCTGGTTTGCTTGCTATAAGGAGGTGCTGGGTTTACGTAAATCGGTTATTTTTCGTTGACTATACGACCTAGCTCAATACGATTTGCAGATATCTTTTAGGGATAGATCTTCTAGATGCTGATTGAGTTTCAGAACACTAAGTTAATTAATGAATGAAGTACATGCAAAAAAAACTCGTTCACCGACGATTTGCCGTTAAACTAACAATCCTACGTAATTTTATATAGGACTTATTTTATAGGTGTCATAATTCCGCGCAACTTTTGAAGGAAGCATTTTTCGATAAAACCACTGCCAAAAAAATATTTTTAAAAACCGCTTTTTCAAAAACAATCTCTGGTGGTCGCAAAACACTATTTTTTATAAGGGAAGCTTTGGGGTACCATCCTGGTGACCTCCAAAAAAATTGGCGTCGTGCTGGCCTCCGAGAATAGGTCTCATGTACATTCCAACGGACTCGACAATCGGGACTCGAATCTTCGACGTAGTGTGAGACATCGAGGCCCTATAGAAAACGAGCTCTGCGCTATTCGGCGGTAATAAGCAGCGACTAGTAGCTAAAAGCTGCTAGCTCTGCACTACCACCGTGACGGGACTCCGCACAGTGGTCCGAAATCCCGAAAAAGCGGACATAATTCCGAATTTGGGTGAGAGTCTGTACTCGGGGGTTTTGGGGTCGCTGAATACGAATCTGGAGTCAAAATTTCAAAAAACAAAATGGCCGATCCGAAATGGTAAAAAAATCTTCAAACACGTATTCGATTCGGGTAAAAGTATGTACTCGAGGGTTTTTGGGGTTGCTGAATATCAATCTGAAGTCAAAATTTCAAAAAAATAAAATAGCGGATCTGAAACGGTAAACATGTCTTCAAAAACCTGTTCGATTCGAGTGAAAGTCCGTACTCGGGGGTTTTGGGGTCGCTGAATATGGTTCCGAAATCAGAATTTCAAAAAACAAAATAGCGGATCCCAAATGGTATAAAATTTCTTCAAAAACCTGTTCGATTCGGGTGAAAATCTCTGCTCGGGAGTTTTTGGGGTCGCTGAATACGAATCCGGAGCGAACATTTCGAAAAACACAATGCTGGACTCAATATGGATGGCTACTTTTTGGAGAGTCGATTTCATATACATGAAGTTCATTTTTTAGGCGTTTCCAAGGCTGTGAAGGTTTGGGAAGAAGAGGTTTAGGATAAAATGATCAATCCTTATTATAATAATACTGAAAATTTATTTTCATATAATCTTACAATGTCTACTCCTACTACTACTACTACTACTACTGCCACTATGCATGCTTGACATCGCTGGCAAACTACTTGAAAAGCTAATCAAGACACGATTAACCGCTGCGGTGGAGAGAGCCGGTGGACTCTCCAATAACCAGCACGGTTTTAGAAAACGGCACTCCACAGTCTCGGCGATAGACCAAGCCCTGTCTATCGTAAAACAGGCCTGGGCAGGGAACCACCGCTCCCGAAGAGTGGGTGTACTCATCACGTTTGACGTCCGAAACGCCTTTAACTCCGTGAGCTGGGAAGATGTGCTCGACGCACTGAAGGATGACTTTGGGGTGGACGAGTACATCCGGGACATGGTTGACGATTACTTCCGCGAACGGGAGCTAGTATCTAACACGACGGAGGGCACGCTCACCACCGAATTGACAGCTGGCGTCCCACAGGGCTCTGTCCTGGGCCCGGACCTCTGGAATGTGCGATACAACGACCTCCTAAGGATGGAATCAACACGGGACACGTACCTTGTCGGATATGCGGACGACGTGGCCGGAATCGTCCTCGCTAACAGTAACGAGGACGCACGCCGGAAAATCGACTGCCTGGTAGAGAGACTAAGCGACTGGCTGAAGCGACACAGACTTGAGCTAGCCGCCAGCAAAACCGAGATGGTTGTCCTTACCAGACAACGCTGGTTCGAGAAGCCGTTTACGATAAACATTGGTGGAACTAACGTCGTAGCGAAACCCTCATTAAAGTACTTGGGTCTCCAGCTCGATGAAAAGCTAACGTACTGCGAACACCTCACCAGAACGGCCGAAAAGGCAAACAAAATAGTGGCGAGCCTGTCGAAGATAATGCCCAACACCTCAGGGCCTCGATATGCCAAGAGGCGACTGCTGCAGAGCGTGGTACACTCTGTGATACTCTACGGCGCCGAAATCTGGGCAGACCAACTCACCCAGGAAAAATATAGACGAAAACTCGCGGCAATACAAAGACGAGCCGCCCTCCGAGTCGCGTGTGCGTACCGCACAACTTCGGAAGCGGCAATCCTAGTTATAACCAAGACGATACCAATTGACCTTATGGCGAAAGAACGGAAAAGACTACAAGAACGACGCTCAGCAGGCACCTTCGACGATACATCTCGAGAGCTTGAGCGGAAACAGACGTACAGAGAATGGACACGCAGATGGCAAAGCGCCGACACAGGGAGATGGACGGCCAAACTGATCCCAACGATAGAAGCGTGGGTTGGCTCTAAGCATGCAGAGACCAACTACTACTTCACGCAACTGCTCACGGGGCATGGCCTATTCAACGCCTACTTGCACCGCATGGGAAAAATAGGTAGCCCTATGTGTAAATACTGCCCGGAGAACATCGACGATGCCTACCACACCTTCTTCCACTGTAGTAGATGGGTGATAGAAAGAAACAATGCCGAAAGAGCAACTGGAGCCATGCTTAGCCCAGAAAACATAATCCCCCACATCATCAACTCTGAGATAAAATGGCAAGCGATTATGAGCTTCGCAGAAAATGTGCTGAAAGCCAAAAAGCTGGAGCACCCAACCACTGCAAACGCCTAATGGCGCACCCCGGGTCGGGCTGAAGTAATGCGAAAGCGGTTTCCAGCCCGGCCCCCCTCTCAACAGGAGGGGCGGAAAGAGGAATGTTTTTAGCCAGTAAAAATCTGGCACTACCGACAAATATCACCCAGTCGGTGTCTTATTGAAGATTTTTAAAACCTCTTAAAAAAAAAAAACTACTACTACTACTACTACTACTACTACTACTACTACTACTACAACACCTTCTAACCGCGGAGGCACTGGAGGCACAGCACAGCCCTACCCCTTGCCACAAGTAGGCACACAAGTAGGCACAGAAACGGAAACCGCCCAAGGCTGGACCTCGGCAAGCGCACTACCCGACGACCCGCACTAGCAACACACGTTCGCTCGCGACACCGCGATCGGACAAGAGGATAGCACGTTGAATGAACTCCACATGCTCATCACGGAGACAATTGGAACGATAAAAACGAAACGCACCGTACCCACGGAGGTCACGAGAAGCGTCAGAGAAGCACTTGGACTACTCACCGACGTGCTAGCCAGCCGAAAAATCTGGAAAGACGCCCAGCGCAGACTCACACACGCCGAAACCGAGGAGCGAGAAACCCTCCGCGGCAAAGTGAAGGAGCGTGACGAACTCATCCGGGCAAGCCGCCCAGAAACGACGCCGCGCCTCACGCGAAGCAAACGACCAGCAAACAGCCCTCCCGTAGGCGCAGAAGAGGACGCGCTAAGGCACCAAGACGGTGACTTCGCATTAGTGACCCGTCGACAAAAGAAACAGCGTACCGACACGCCGACTGCACAACAGACTGCCATTGCTGCTGGCAAAGCGCAGTTCACGCCCGCAGACCGCCCGAGAGCCAAAAACAAGAAGGCAGGGGAACTGAGCAAGCGTTCCAATGCTGTCCTCATCAAGCCAGCGGAAGGCAAAACGTACGCCGACCTCCTGAATTATATAAAGACCCGGACCAACACAATACGTGCATACGCAAAATCAGAGAGACACGAGACGGTGGGATATTGCTGGAATGGGATAGGAGCTCCGAACACAGCAAATCCTTCACGGAAGCCGTCACCACCGCGGTCGGTAATAGCGGGGCTGTCAAAGACCTCACTCCGACGATCACCATCGAGGTACGCGACATCGACTCCGCCTCCAACGAGGACGACATCCGAGAAGCACTAATACGCGACCTGGGTGAAAATGTAGACATAAAGAGAATATGACTCTCCAAAAATGTCAACTACGGACAACGCATGGCCTTCGTCGATCTCAGCGACCATACGGCACAGAATCTCTTCTTTAACCGCATCAAGATCGGCTGGATAGTTTGTCGTGTCAGACTATACGAAGCCGTTCAGCGGTGTTTTAAGTGCCTTGGATACGGGCACGTCTCCAGGAACTGCTCTGGACCCGACCGCAGTAATCTCTGCTACAAGTGCGAGAAGGCTAATCACAAAGCCGCCTCCTGCAACGGAACACCCAAGTGTGTGCTATGCGCAGAAACGAAAGGACTCAACACCGACCACACCTTTGGCACCGTGCACTGCGACAGCTATCGGAGAGCTCAAAAAGCCAAGGCAAGATGACGACTGTTCTTTAAGGAAACCTAGCGCGTGGGTGGACGGCGCAAAATCGAATGCATCAGCACATCACGGAGAAGGGGATCGATGTATGCGTACTGGCCGAACAATATTCCAACATACCGACCCCTCGCTGGATCCCGAACAAGACCGGCACGGCGGCTATCTGGATCGTAAACCCGGACCTGCAGGTCATTGACATCGGGAAAGGTGACGGTTTTGCCCGGGCCAAACTCCAGGGCTACACCATCTTCAGCCGCTACCTATCACCGAATGAAGGCATCCATGCCTTCAGACGTAAACTCAGCGAAATAGAAGACGCGGTGCGGCACATCGATGGAGAAGTCGTCATCGCTAGAAACCTGAACGCCAAATCGACGGAATGAGGCATGGACCGCAGCGACACCAGGGGAAACGAGGTGTCGGACATGGCGGCCCGCCTGGACCTGGTGATCGCCAACGTAGGAAACATCACCACCTTCAGGAGGCCCGGCCAGCGAGAGTCCATCATCGATATCACCTTCGCCACGCCGAGTACCGCTGCCGCCATCCAGAACTGGAGGGTTCTGGAAGACTACAACGCCAGCGACCACCAGTATATCCAATTCCGGATCGCCAACGTTAAGCCAAACAGGGCCGAAACCAGATACCAGCGAAAGGGATCGAATGAGAAGAAGCTTGACGAAGGGAAACTCACCGACTTCCTTCAGGGAAAACAGACGACCATCGACGCCATCATAAATAACCAAACCTTGACGCTGAGACGCTCGTCGAGAAGACGATGAGCCTCATCACGGTGGCCTGCGATGCATCCATGCCTGCTAGGTACTGCCGATGTAAGAGACGGCCAAACTACTGGTGGAACAATGAGATCAGTGAGCTCAGATCTAAGTGTTTGGCACTGCGGCGAAAACTTGTCAGAGCCAACCGGAGACGACAGCCAGGGCAGCCTAATGCACTGACCAACGAGACATCTCTAAGAAAGCCCTTAAAAAAGCTATCAAAAGCAGCAAGAGACAAGCATAGAGGAACCTGTGCGGAGAACTAAATGAAAATCCATGGGGCAAGGCGTACCAAATCGCGGTCAAGGGACTTGGCAAGCAAGCACCCGTACCCCCTATGGACCCCACCACGACCAAGAAAATCATAGAGGAACTATTCCTACGACACCCACGGCGGCCGCCCAAAAAGAACCGGGCTACAACGGCAGCGCCACTCTTCACAACAGAAGAATTACAAGACGCCGCGCGCACGCTCAACCCAGGAAAGGCCCCCGGACCGGACGAGGTTCCAACAAGCGTAATCAAGAAAATCGCTGAAAAGGCTCCCAAGATGCTGCTCGGGATGTACAATGCGTGCCTCTCTAGCGGAATCTTCTGTAAAAGATGGAAGCGACAACGCCTCGTGCTGCTCGACAAAGGTAAAGGCCTACCGATAACCTCATCCTCGTACAGGCCACTATGCATGCTTGACATCGCTGGCAAACTACTTGAAAAGCTACTCAAAACACAATTAACCGCTGCGGTGGCGAGAGCCGGTGGACTCTCCAATAACCAGCATGGTTTTAGAAAACGGCACTCCACAGTCTCGGCGATAGACCAAGCCCTGTCTATCGTAAAACAGGCCTGGGTAGGGAACCACCGCTCCCGAAGAGTGGGTGTACTCATCACGTTTGACGTCCGAAACGCCTTTAACTCCGTGAGCTGGGAAGATGTGCTCGACGCACTGAAGGATGACTTTGGGGTGGACGAGTACATCTGGGACATGGTAGACGATTACTTCCGCGAACGGGAGCTAGTATCTAACACGACGGAGGGCACGCTCACCACCGAAGTGACAGCTGGCGTCCCACAGGGCTCTGTCCTGGGCCCGGACCTCTGGAATGTGCGATACGACGACCTCCTAAGGATGGAATCAACACGGGACACGTACCTTGTCGGATATGCGGACGACGTGACCGGAATCGTCCTCGCTAACATTAACGAGGACGCACGCCGGAAAATCGACTGCCTGGTAGAAAGACTAAGCGACTGGCTGAAGCGACACAGACTCGAGCTAGCCACCAGCAAAACCGAGATGGTGGTCCTTACCAGACAACGCTGGTTCAAGAAGCCATTTACGATAAACATTGGTGGAACTAACGTCGTAGCGAAACCCTCATTAAAGTACTTGGGTCTCCAGCTCGATGAAAAGCTAACGTACTGCGAGCACCTCACCAGAACGGCCGAAAAGGCAAACAAAATAGTCGCGAGCCTGTCGAAGATAATGCCCAACACCTCAGGGCCTCGATATGCCAAGAGGCGACTGCTGCAGAGCGTGGTACACTCTGTGATACTTTACGGCGCCGGAATCTGGGCAGACCAACTCACCCAGGAAAAATATAGACGAAAACTCGCGGCAATACAAAGACGAGCCGCCCTCCGAGTCGCGTGTGCGTACCGCACAACTTCGGAAGCGGCAATTCTAGTTATAAGCAAGACAATACCAATTGACCTTATGGTGAAAGAACGGAAAAGACTACAAGTACGACGCTCAACAGGCACCTTCGACGATACATCTCGAGAGCTTGAGCGGAAACAGACATATAGAGAATGGACACGCAGATGCCAAAGCGCCGACACAGGGAGATGGACGGCCAAACTGATCCCAACGATAGAAGCGTGGGTTGGCTCTAAACATGTAGAGACCAACTACTACTTCACGCAACTGCTCACGGGGCATGGCCTATTCAACGCCTACTTGCACCACATGGGAAAAATAGGTTTTCCTATGTGCAAATACTGCCCGAAGAACATCGACGATGCCTACCACACCTTCTTCCACTGTAGTATATGGGTGATAGAAAGAAAGAATGCCGAAAGAGCCATTGGAGCCATGCATAGCCCAGAAAACATAATCCCCCACATCATCAACTCTGACATAAAGTGGCAAGCGATTATGAGCTTCGCAGAAAATGTGCTGAAAGCCAAAAAGCTGGAGCACCCAACCACCGCAAACGCCTAATGGCGCACCCCAAGTCGGGCTGAAGTAATGCGAAAGCGGTTTCCAGCCCGGCCCCCCTCTCAACAGGAGGGGCGGAAAGAGGAATGTTTTTAGCCAGTAAAAATCTGGCACTACCGACAAATACCATCCAGTCGGTGTCTTATTGAAGATTTTTAAAACCTCTTGAAAAAAAAAACTACTACTACTACAACGTCTAACTCGCTACCTAATGCATGCGGTGCAAAATCATTGTCATCTTCAGATTCATCGCTCTTCGTATCAATCGAAGGAATCTGACTTCATTCCGCAACTGAAGGTGAAATCAATAGTTCAACTGCATCTGCGGTTAATGATTTCAGTTTTTTCGGAGGAACTAAACGCGAACTAAATATTAATGGATCCGACGTTATCAAAAGTCGGCCAAAAACGACTTCCATGGTTTTAGTTCGGTCACATTCTCATGAAACATCTCGCCGGAATTCTTTAATATATTTGCTACACAATCCCTGAGCTTCTTCGGGCATTATTCCGATAAGCAATTTCAAAGAATCAATCATTTCAGGACCGTGTATCAGAATTTTGTGCACTGTTGTTGGCATGTAATACCACCCATACAGATCAACAAATTTTCTTGCAGTAATGTCTGTGTAGACGCGAACTTTTGGTATATTGATCTCGAACCCACAAGATATCACCAGTAACATCACATGAAATCGCTTATGGATTCCTCGTCAAATCCCGTTATAGTAGCCGAGATTTCAGAATTTTTTAAAAACCGCCGAGCTGTCAACTATAAGCCCTAATTTCTCACGAAAACCTTGTTGTATCTTTTTTTCTTCTCTCAAGTCCTTCTTTATCCTCTTTGCACGCTTGCCACTTTTTTATGTCTAATTTGTAAGATACATACAAGCAACTATCGAAAAACCGTATCCAAGCATGCCGCGACGATATTCCGAATTTGAAGTAATTTTCATTGATCGGTTTTCATCGTTGGAACATCTGATAAGATGTTCCATACTTTACGGAAAAAAAATTAACGGCCATTTCACACTTGTGTTGACAATGATAGATGGTAAAGTTTGTAATTCGATTTCGAATACATCGTCAAGTTTTTAGTTTTAAGGCTTTCACGGCTCTTTATGTAATGAGAAGAGTATGTGACACCTTTTTAGAAATGTTAACGAGCACAGTTGGATGTGCAGAGTTTTCCTAAGTTTGGAAAAGGTGTTAACAGAACCCAAAATAGCCTCTCCGTGTAGGCGTCTGATTTTAGTTTTAAGGCTTTCACGGCTCTTTATGTAATGAGAAGAGTATGTTTTAATTGACCAGCTGATCAATTAAAACATCTGATTGGCTGGTGCAGCGATCCAGAACGATGACTGCAACTATATAAGGAATACCTGAGACACGAGAGCTTCAGTATCGGAGCTCTCAGTCCTGATGATGCAGACTGTAACGTTTGCGAAACGTCGGCACAACGCTGATCCTCAACACGGCCTCCATCCGGAAGCCACATACTCTTCTCACATCGTCATGTATGCGTTGCTACCTTTGTCGCGCTTTTTTCTTCCGTAAAGTATAGTTTCAAAGGGCACAAGGTTTTTTTCTTCCGCTTTGATACAATCAACTTCTGTCCTAGTTGTTCCGGCAGTTTCGTGCAAAAAAAAAACTATTTTTATCGGGCGACAAAATCTTGGCGACAAAGGACGAGGATTTCTCCAAATAATAACCTGTGGATTAACTTTATCATAGATTTGCAAGGGAACAAGTAAAATAAAAAAAAATCTTGGCATCCGATTTATTGCCATCTTCATCGCTGAATTTTTGTTTGTAAGTGCTTTGACCAGAAGTGCCATCGCATCCCCACTTGCATATTAATTCTAAACCAGCAAGTTTGTTTCCAGGAAGACTTCTAATAACGTCCGATTGTACCAATAACAATCGTTCAGCTGTATGATTTAACAATGCTTGGGGTCCAACTGCGGCTGCACTTTCAGTTATACAAATTTCGGACTTATCATCGTAACACTTTTTCTTAGCTTCTAATGCAGTACTATAAGGCGATCCTCTACAATTTATCATAGCGGATGTGGAACGGATTAATTGATATTCGCTCTTCGTCATTCCACCTTCTACAACAGATGATAATACTTCGTTGCTTGTCAATACTCTTTCTGGAACGTATTCCATACATTCCCGGTACTTTGATGCGGTTGATGGACTGCCTTTTGTGACATCCTTAATTACCTTCGAAGCCTCTAAATTTTCAGAAGCCCAGAGACCCATTTGTGTAGCGTAGGCTATTTCTTGAACGCTGTATTGTTCACGAAACTTTTCTGTCTTCCTCCGTTTTGATGATATTGAAGTTTGCATCGTTGGCATGCAACAAAAATATATATATTTTTCGTACTGCCCTATTTTTAGTACATTAGGGGTACTAAAATAACTGGAACATTTTTGAAGACCCTTATTTGGGCTCCATAATCGGCCAAATCATCCCAACTTGTCGAAGGACGCCCGGGCCCCGCTGTGTTTTCCGTAGAAATCGTCGAACCTTCATTTTCAGTTGTGAAAAGTATAGGAACGTTGAGCCAGATGTCGAATTTTGCGTATAATCTGTTTTCTATTCTGTTCGCTTGTTTCCACCTTTTCCTGAATTCGGATACTAATGCTTTCAGAGCATCTTTTTGATTTGGCGGCAAAATGTATGGATGTTCCTGTTTTTTTTTTAAACCTGTGCTTTAACAATTTCACTGACAAGGAGACGGCACGACCGGGGTCGGGGATTTGGCCGAATGTTTTTGTGGTGAAAGAAGAGCCCTAGCGCCTCACGTGGTTAAAGTAGTAGGACGCACTACTCGGAAAATTCCGAGAAAAATCGATTCAAAATTTCTTAGGCGTCTTATGAGCTTAACATGTCAGGCACTTGTCGAGCCGCCCTCTAGTCTGGACGGTTAGAGCTCGGCCTATTGCGCCGGAGGTCTCGGGTTCGATTCCTCCTTCAGACCTTATTTTTTTTTGTTATCCCAACAATTATTCAAAACGTTTCTCATCGCTACATTATTTTTTAAAATTGATTTACATTATTTTTTTTATTTTTATTTTTTTATGATGTTCTTTTTTCCCAATAAAACAATTCATAACGGTGTTTTTTTTTAATTTTTTAGTGTAAAGTATATGAGGAGGAACATTGGGTTTTTAATGAGAATAACAAAGTTGATTAGGAAAAATTCCATTTTTATTCATATAATAATTATATACAAAAACCGCAGTGGTAATTATCGTAGAAACAAAGCAATCATTTTTGCGACATCTTGCGCAACATATAAAACCGGATTTTTTACAATCGCAGGGAGTTTGTAATACATCCGTACAAAAACATGTCCCCCTAACATCCATGAAAATGTTTCTAGTAACTGATAATTTTGAGGCAAACCAGGCGTCTCGGAATATTGGTGACGTTAATTAATAGTGAATAATTGAATGGATTTTTATACAATCTTCCCGGGAATTAATTTCATCATTCTGCTCTAAGAATTCGCTGCAATTTTGCAAACGCTTTATGTAATTTGTAACTTGTATGTAAACGTTTGTCTTGTCTAGAAATATTTTCATAAATGTTGATGGGATATGTTTTTGTACGGATGTATTGCAAACTCCCTGCGATTGTAAAAAATCCGCTTTTATATGTTGCGCAAGATGTCGCAGAAATTATTGCTTTGTTTTTTTCTACGATAATTACCACTGCGGTTTTTGTATATAATTATTATATGAATAAAATTTGAATTTTTCCTAATCGACTTTGTTATTCTCATTAAAAACCCAATGTTCCTCCTCATATACTGTACACTGAAAAATAAAAAAAAACACCGTTATGAATTGTTTAATTAGAAAAAAAAATAATAATTTAAAAAATAATGTAATTAATTTTTAAAAATAATGTAGGGATGAGAAACGTTTTGAAGAATTGGGATAAAAAAAAAAAAGAAAAAAAAAAGATCCGAAGGAGGAATCGAACCTGAGACCTCCGGCGCAAAAGACCGAGCCCTAACCGTCTAGACTAGAGGGCGGCTCGACAAGTGCCTGACATTTTAAACTCATAAGGCGCCTAAGAAACTTTGAATCGATTTTTCTCGGAATGTTCCGGGTAGTGCGTCCTACTACTTTAGCCACGTGAGGTGCTAGAGGTCCTCTTTCACCACAAAAAAAAATCGGCCAAATCGACCCCACGATCGTGCCGTCTCCTTGTGAGCACGTTGATGTTCCAATTTAACACTGGTTTCACGAATTCAAAAATTTCCCTCCTCGTGAAAGAAAATTTCTTTGGTATCATACGGAGAATCTGTGAGAATTAAAAAATATGATTATTTAAGCACTAATTCATTCTTTACTCAAGATATTCTTTATGAGGCAAGGAATACATCCCGTGAACAGAAAGAGAAAGGAATGTGGCGAATTCCATACGCTGTACGATGAATATAGGGATTACCCCGGTAAATTTTTTGAGTATACAAGAATGAGTACAGATACTTTTGACTATATACTCACGAACATAGAACCAGATTTGAGGATACGAGTCAATTTCAAAACAGTTGTAACACCTGCAGAAAAGTTGTTCCTCACTTTAAGGTAAGTAAGAAAACGTTTTATTTTCCATTATTTTTTCATTGTAATATTGATTTTTTCTCGTACATAGTTATGTATATTTATTTATATATCTTTTCTATTCCTTATGAAAATAAGTAAGGTACACGTAGGTTCAAAAATTGTTTAGATAAGCGAATCATTCTATAATGCCAGTCTATAGATGACCGATAATCAGTTGATATACCTATCAGTCTCATTTTAATCAGTCGGTAATGAAAAATGGTAGTTACATATTCGAATTACTGTTATCACTGTTGTTGTAGGTGGTGTTATTTGTAGGTTCTGTGTAATATCCGTAGGTATTTCCATACTGGCTGAGAGAGATTTCGTCCATTAAAGCTTGAGTGAATTTATTTCGTAGTCGCAATCTTTGCATGACGTTTAGCTTGTCAATCTCAGGCAAAAGACTCATCAGGAAGTGGTAATCATCTGACTTCGTTGGTGTATCTTGATTAGTAGTTTTAGCCACTTCGAGTTCCAATAATTTCAATTTCTTCTTTTCAATTTATAAATATTCGGCCCGAATCTCGTTTGGTGTAGATCGTTTTCGGGAAGAATTCAAGATTTTCCTTTGTGAAATTAGACCTTAAGGCTGAGATTGTCTTGACAAATCTGCGCTTGTCGATGGTTGTGGAGAGCGGGGAAAAAGAGTTGGATTCTGCGAAGGCTGCGGCATTGACGACGACGACTCTTCTGCCAGATCTTCAATTTGAGTTTCTTCGAGGTTCTCTGTTAACATTAAGTTGGACTCTCCTTCGATAGGCATATATTCGTCTTTTAAAAATCCCAGTAATCCGAAGTACTTCCACGGTGACTCATAATCCAAACGTGGATCTCCAGAACAGCTTGTAGGACATTTTTTGAGTTCTCTGCGGTAGGTGTCTTTGAGATTTTTCCATTTTTTTTTAACTCATCAACTGAAAAAGAAATACAAGATTATGTAGGTTTTTGTTATTTTATCATAAGTTTTGTCCGCGGTTCCACTTACATGGAATTCAATCACAAGCATACATTAAGACAAACAGGTACACAACCTTACACATATACACGCACACACTCTCAAATACATGCCCACACGCGCAAACACTAACCACATTTTAGTTAATGTAGTGTAATTTATTATTTTTGTGTTGCAGACTCCTCGGTCATGGCGCATCATTCAGATCTCTGGCGCAATCATACCGACTAGGTCGAAGTACAGTTGCCAAATCGGTTTATCAAACGTTGAAAGCCATTTGGAAAAACTTCGTTCAACTGCACATGCTACAGCCGACGTCCGAAGACCTTCGAAATATTGCGAACGACTTTTTTTTCGAAATGGCAATTTCCCAATTGCCTCGGTGCGATAGATGGGAAACATTTCCGCATTTTAAATCCACCGCATAGCGGTAGTGAATATTACAATTATAAAAAGTTTTTTTCATTAGTGCTGCAAGGGATTTCAGATGCAGACTACAAGTTCATTGCAATTGAAGTGGGCGGTAAAGGAAAACAATGTGATGGGGGTACTTTTCACTTCTCCCGATTAAATGCACTACTAAACGAAAACAGATACAACGTTCCACCACCGCAGAGCTTACCGGGGTCCAATCTAATATTGCCGTATGTTTTAGTCGGGGATGAAGCCTACCCTCTCAAAAATTATTTGATGCGCCCCTATCCGTCAAGTAATTTAGATCGCGAGAAGACCGTTTTCAACAAAAGATTGTCCAGAGCAAGAGTTACGGTAGAGTGTGCATTTGGGATTTTGAGTAGTAAATTTCTAATCTTTACAAAATGTATAGAAGCAAACATAAAACACGCAAAATTAAATATAAAGGTAAGGTTTGTTACACAATATAATAAGGAAAAAAGATGGAGATAGAGACGAAGATTTTCGTCAGTTTTGGGTAAATTATAATAACTCTAACGACAATGAGCTTCGAGGATCAAGATCGAGGCGAAATAATCGAGCTACATTTCTAGCAACTACTATCCGCCACCAATTTAAATATTATTTTGTGAATAATCCGCGTACAGGATAACATGCGTGATTATATGCCTAAGTAAATAGTACCTACCTTGATTTCCTGAAAAATTTTGTTTTATTTCGTCCCAAGACCTCTGATCACATTCTTTAGTTTATGGTGCGGGTGTTTCGATAGCCATATTGCAGGTCTACTTAATATTTCTGCAATCAAAAGTTCGGTGTCCATGATCTCGCTGCGAATAAAACGACATGAACTAGTCTAGTCGCCCGCCACAGATTCCGTCCGCCGAGATCGCCAGTCGCGCCACTGTGTGCTGTGGCATCCGCGGTAAACGCTAGTGCTTTTGTTTCAGTCGCACGTCGCTGGGCATTTTCGCCTTTTCGACCGCGCCGCAAATCGCTCGCAGGTATACGTGGCATGGTGAATGCAATATTTAACATTTGTTCTGGTCGCGCTAGATGTCGCTATTCGCGCCGCCGGTCGCAGTCGCTGAAGCGATGAGTTCGTGGCCGAGGGGTAACAGAAGAATCGCCAAAAATTATTAGGAGACTCTTACAACCGAAACAATCTACAAGTCAAATTTAATTTATGGGGACCAACATCTTTTAAGAGGGGAGGAGTGTAACGGTGAAATTTGACACCTCTAGCCTTGAGATAAGAACTCCTCACAAACAACTTGCTCTTTCTCGAACGTCAAGCGAAGTGACCAAGTATTTCAATATGCGCAATCGAGATCTTGAACGTTCTTAAAGACGTAATCACAATAATATAAAAAGCCGCGCTTGGTCAGCCTCAGCGAGTCACTCATCAGCAATCAATCCGACGCCGTCACTCTGTTGCTCGATATTCCATTTTCTAAAGACCGACGTTTCTCGAGACGGTTAAGAAAGTCTTCGGTCTATTGAACATTCTACAACATTCTAAGAGGATCTCAAGATTGTAAATAATCATTAAATAAATAAATAATCTGCACAGCTAGTGTCGTCGCAGTTTTTAAAAATATAGTGTTCGCCGCGAGCGATGTAACAATATATATATATATATATATATATATATATATATATATATATATATATATATATATATTGTGACGTGATTTTTTGAGACACGTCACAGAAAGGCTACCGATGATCAAGATATGCTCTCGATGCCCGGGTTGCGACCCATCCGCTTGTGTTAAGGGTCTTTTCTCTAGTATGTTCGTCTTGTTACGTTGAGGTTTTGGGTTGTGTTTTCGTTTTGGTTAGGTTGGCGTGCGGAACTCGGTCGAGCGGCGTGTGGCTCGAAGTACTGAGCAATCCCGACCGAGGGATGCACCCAGTGAGGCCTCTCGGGGAATCGGTGCACGCCCGGCTGAAACGCCGGCGCCCCACCGTAGTAGTGCATCGTGCTGGAGAGCGGGCCGTTTGGGTTACGGGCGGAGGCTGGAGATCTCCGTGCCGCGCTTCTGGACAGAAAGCTTTGCCCGCTTTCGCACGGTGACCCGGGGATGCGATTCTCGAGAGCCTCCATGTTACCGATGAGAAAAGGTCCCGATTTGTTACCGTTCCGTTTTCGGGGTAACTCGGGCAGAAAATATAGATTCCGAAAGGAATATTCTATTAGAATATTCCAGTTCCCGAAATAATATTTCAGCTCTCGATATTATACGAGATAAAGTTCTCGCTTGAACCAGCGATTTCGCATGGTCCGATGCCGCGAGCGTGTTGACATTTTTTCTGTTAACGCGCTCTGTCTCGCTCTCGCATAATCCCTCGCACGCCGGTCTTGGTCGCGCGAGGTAAACAGAGTTGCTAACGAATCTTCGCGTGAGACGGTTGTCTCTAAAATCGCGATCGCTCCCGATTTTTCGGCTATCGTAATAGAGTCGCTATCGAACCTTCGCGTGAGACGGATGTCTCCGAGATCGCGATCGCTCCCGATCTTGAGGGTCGTCGATCAGACGCCGCGATGGAGAAACGTGTCGTGTCTCTCTCGCGCCTGTGACATCGCGCTCTCGTTCTCGCGTAAGAGGCACATCGTCGTGCTCTCTCGCTCCCGTGCGTAGGTATTTCGCGTGCAGTTCGTGTTCGCGTTGAGTGCGTTTACGTAAAAAGCTCACGGGTGGTTAAGCCACCGGCTCCCGCACTACAACAAAAAACCTAATTTTATTTTATTAGTGACGTTTCCGGTGTCGCGATAGCGACAGGTCTCGCGCTCGCTCACGTTACTCACCGGTGAATCCCGACCCCTCTACCATAACCCACAGCCTGAGCGGCCGTGCAATACCGCAACCGTCCTCCCTCGTGCAAGTGCATCCTGTTTAGTCCGGTTAAACGATTCCGGCGATACAAAAATCGAGGAGGCCTCCAGACTCCGAACCCGGTTAGGATTCCGGGATACCAAAAATCAAGGAGAGCTCCAGTCTCCGCCTGGCGGGTCGGGTTTGATCACCCTGACCCCAGTTTAGTCCGGTTGAGAAATCCGGCGAAACAAAATTCTCTGGCGCCCCGGGTATTGCGGATGCACGCACACGGGAGGAACGGCCGAAGGTGACGGTTTCTCGCACCAGATCCCGATTTCAGTTCTCGTTCAGTTCTCGTTTCCGGTTAGAGAAATATCTCCCGTCACAAATGGCGCCCAACGTGGGGCCACGCCGGCGAGTAGCAGTTCTCGGTAAAAGTTTAAGGGGAATGAAGGAAAAGAATAATTTAATTATTATTTATTTTCCCGTTCTTTCCACCTTTCTTGCTCTCGTCGAGAAAAAGAAATATTTTCTTTTTCTCTTAGTTCTCGTTACGCGTTTTCGTGCGTTCCCGAAGTATTCTTCGGGAATAAATGTTCGCGATTGCTCTCGAATTAAAATTTAAAAAAAAAAAAAAAAAAAATGTGCTCTCGAGAAAAAAAAAACAGTGCTCCCGAAGAAAAAAAGTGCTCCCGTGAAAAAAAAATAAGTGTTCTCGATTCCCAGGGATTATCGTCCATTTGGATTATTGATCATCTTCCGGTGAGTTCCCGGCGCAGTCGGAAAATTTTATTTTCAAAAAAAAAAAAATTATTACGATTTTTTTTCCTGCGTGGTTTCCGTGATGCGAGGCTCCGCGGAGTTGCGTCGTTCTCGTTAGCGGGGAGAGTTATCCTCCGACCTCCCCGGTGCTCTCGCGACTTCGAAAAATTATTTCGAAGGGAAAGAATAGAAAAAAAACCTCTCTTTGGTTCTTTCCGCGTTCCCGAGCACTTCGAAAATTTATTTTTGAAGACAAAAAAAAATGCTAGCTCCCGTGGTTGTGAATTTGACAAAAAAAAAACTGTCAAATTCCAAGCTTGCTCTCGCTGATTTCGGAAACGAAATCGAGTTCTCGATATGGAATTTTTTTTCATGTTATGTGCTCCGTCCCTTGAATTGCTAGTGTCTTTTTGGTCGTGTCATTCGTTTTGTTAAAGTTGTTTCTTGTTTTCGTTTGTTGCTCCCGGGATCTCGAAAAAAAATTTATTTCGAGATTTTTCTGCTCTCGTTACCCGAGAATTTCATAGATTTTCTCGGGGATCTCGATATCGAAATGTCGTATTTGTCTGTTGTTCTGTTTTGCGTGTTTTTTTTGTTTTGTCGTCTTTTCGTTTTTTTGTGTTTTTTTTTCGATCTGCTACCGGGGTTTCGAAAATGACTTTTCGAGACCCGAATAATCGCTCCCGTTAGTCCGAAAAGATTTTTTTTTGTTTGTTTTGTTTCCTTGTTTTTTTTTCGGCCGGCTCTCGAATTTTTGAGAACGACGAAAATCGTTCTCGAGCTCCGTTCTCGTACCTCGCGGCGAGACCCGCGCGATACCACACATCGGGTGTCCTCGAAGTGACACGCGCAATATTATATATCGGGTGTCTCCGAGGTGGCCTGCCTAATCAAGTAAAACTTGATTATGCGTCGTGCGTTCCCGTTGTAAGTGGGTTTCACAATTTTTTTTGTTTGTTTTTTTCCCCCTTACAGTTCTCGAGCAGAGCCAATAGGATTTTTTTTGTGTTTTATTTATTTATTTTTTTTAATATTTTTTTTGTTCCCCTGTTTGGCTTCGCCCTCATCGGAATTTTATTTCGATTTGAGGTTTCTGTACCGTTCTCGGATAGAGGGAAGAAATTCTTTTATTTTATTTTTTTTATTTTTCTTTCTTCCTCGATCGCTCTCGACCTCGTCCGATTTGTTCGACGGAGGGGAATAAAAATTCCCCCAGTTCCCGAAAATCCGAAAATTCATTTCAGATCGAGAGAAAATATTATTTTTTTTAATTCTTTTTTTTTAAATTTTCTCTCTCGCTCACGTCCCGTCGAATTCACTCGACGGGAGGGAATAAAATTTCCCAGTTCCCGGAAATCCGAAAGTTTATTTCGGATCGAGAGGTAAATTTTTTTATTATTATTTTTTTTTGTTTCCTCTCGCGTTCTCGATTCCGTCGTATTCTTTCGACGGAAGGGAATTCAAATTCCCCCAGTTCCCGGAAATCCGAAAATTTATTTCGGATCGAGAGATAAATATTTTTTTTTTAATTTTTTTTCATGTCTCGCATTCCCGATTTCGTCGTGTTCTTCCGACGAAAGGGAATTCAAATTCCCCCAGTTCCCGAAATCCGAATATTTCTTTCGGATCGAGAGAATTTTTTTTTTAATTCTTTTTTTTAATGTCTCTCGCGTTCTCGATTTCGTCATGTTCTTTCGACGAAAGGGAATTCAAATTCCCCCAGTTCCCGAAATCCGAATATTTCTTTCGGATCGAGAGAATTTTTTTTTTAAATATTTTTTTTCCTTTTCTCTCGCGGTCTCGTTTCCGTCGGACTCTTTCGACGGAAGGGAATTCAGATTCCCTCAGCTCACGAAATCCGAAAAGGTATTTCGGATAGAGAGGATTTTTTTTTTCTTTTAATTTTTTTTTCACTCTCTCTCGCTCTCGCATGTGATCCTGTTTCAGGGTTCTCGGACAGGGGAAGGAAAGTTCCCCCCGATCTCGCCTTTTTGGAAAATTTTATTTTTCCAAACAGACAGTATTATTTTTTTTTATTATTATTTTTTTTTGTTTCCTCTCGCGTTCTCGTTCCGTCGGATTCTTTCGACGGAAGGGGATTCAAATTCCCCCAGCTCACGAAATCCGAAAATGTATTTCGGATGGAGAGGAATTTTTTGTTTTAATTTTGTTTTCTCTCGCTCTCGCATGTGATCCTGTTTTAGGGTTCTCGGACGGGGGAAGGAAAGTTCCCTCCGATCTCGCCTTTTGGAAAATTTTATTTTTCCAAACAGACAGGATTTGTTTTATTTAATTATTTTTTTCTCTGTTCTGTCTGCCGTTCTCGATGTCGTCGAATCAAATTCGACGAAAAGGGATACAATCCCTTAGCTCTCGATTCAGCCAGTCACACTCTCGTGTTCCGAGTGTCCCGGGGGGAATACCCCATGGCGACCGGAGACAGGGTACCTGAGCTCCCGTCACGGCTCTCGGAACGCTCGTCCGAAGAAGCGGACGAGGTTTTACCGATCGCGGACCTGGCACTGGGCCCGCGGAGCTCGACCATGGGACAGCCGACCCGACCGGGTCGCGCCCAGGCGGCCGACGCGTGACGCCTAGCGCAGCCACGAAGCTCTCGAGATATTGGACGCCTTGTTTCTACCATGCAACAAGCGGACGTTAGCTCCCGAAATGGCGATACGTGAGCGCAGCCTCTTGCGGTCTGCGCCGCCACGCCAATGATTCCCGAGGCCCCTTTATGGACCAGTTCCGGAGGGACACGGCGGGCAAAGCCGCGCCCCCGCTACCGAGTGGTCCCCTGAAGACCACGGAAGCTACCGAAAAGCCGAGTGAACCCAGCTGCTGCAATTACGGCAAAACGGGTCACCGGCATAGAGAATGTCCGGACTACCGGCGTCTCTCATGCTACCGATAAGACCGTCAGGCGTGTCCACGACCCGTTATCCCTTTGCAATCAGGGAGACGGACAAGGAGGCGGATGAGGAACTCTCCTCTGCCTCTCGATGCCTTGACGATTTACTTTCTCGACAAGCTCCCGTGTAGCGACACCACGCCGACCAGTTACCGAACCCGCAAACCGGCGAAGGCAGTTACGAGGTACACCCTCAGCTACCGATACGTCTCCCCCGAAGGAAATCCTTCCTTGGGATGACGTAATAGTTAACGTCGGGTCGGACGCAAGTAGAGGCACCCATCGGGTAGAGCCCTCATTCGCGGCTGACCCCTAATAGCTCCCGTTAAAGGCCTGTGGCCCATAGTTTCCGTGTGAGGTAGCAACACCCCACAGTTCCCGCAATATGGGCCTCTAGCCCAGAGTTCTCGCGTAAGGTAATAACGCCTCATAGCTCCCGCAATGTGGGCATCTGGCCCATAGTTCTCGCGTGAGGTGGCAATACCTTCACAGCTCCCGCAATATGGGCCTCTGGCCCATAGTTCTCGCGTGAGGTGGCAACACCTTCACAGCTTCCGCAATATGGGCCTCTGGCCCATAACTCTTGCGTGAGGCAACGACGCCGTACAACTCCCGCAATCTGGGCCTCTGGCCCAGAGTTCCCGCGTGAGGCCATAAAGCCTCACAGTTCCCGTGAAGTGGGCCTCTGGCCCATAGTTCGCGTGGGAAAAGGGCAGCCTAACGATGGATCCCCGTCGTGCCAGCCCGGCCCCGGCCTTGGCGTTCGCAGTGGGTGCGACGCCTCACCGTTCCCGTGAGTTGCGACGACGCGACTCAGTTCTCGGCACTAATTACCCCAGAGAAGGTGATGGAAAAGTTGGAGCGGTTCCCGTAAAGTTCCCGGAGCCACCACCGAAGTAAGTACGTGACGGCTAATTTGGTGAGTCCGCTTATGATTGGTTTTGTTCCGTTCCTGGTGGTGGTAAGAGTGGATCTCGATTGATCCATTATTTCTCGCGTCGCAGGGCGGTTGTCCGTCCGCGGCAGGTCTCGGTCTCTTCCCCAATATTAAGGCTACCGAATTGTAACTGGAAGAGACACCCATGCTACCGGTTATGCAAAAACACACACATTTTGTAATTTGTGTTTTGCAATTGTATTTTCTCGTGCTGTGGGGCGATTAGTCGCCCACGGTAGATCTCGATCTCTCCCATCTTTAGGCTACCGACTGTAACGGGAGAGATAAATTTTAGCCATCGAATACAAACAATTGTTTGGTGTTCTGGTTTCCTTTCTCGCGCTGCGGATGCTTGGTTCCCCGCAGTAGGTCTCGGTCCTTCCCACCGTTTAATTTACCGACTGCAACTGGGAAGGACAATGATTGCTACCGTGTGCATTTCAGCTACGGCTTTTGCTTAGCAGAGATCACGTAGTTCCCTGATCGTAACCACCCTTAAGGGGTGGGGAGTTGTGACGTGATTTTTTGAGACACGTCACAGAAAGGCTACCGATGATCAAGATATGCTCTCGATGCCCGGGTTGCGACCCATCCGCTTGTGTTAAGGGTCTTTTCTCTAGTATGTTCGTCTTGTTACGTTGAGGTTTTGGGTTGTGTTTTCGTTTTGGTTAGGTTGGCGTGCGGAACTCGGTCGAGCGGCGTGTGGCTCGAAGTACTGAGCAATCCCGACCGAGGGATGCACCCAGTGAGGCCTCTCGGGGAATCGGTGCACGCCCGGCTGAAACGCCGGCGCCCCACCGTAGTAGTGCATCGTGCTGGAGAGCGGGCCGTTTGGGTTACGGGCGGAGGCTGGAGATCTCCGTGCCGCGCTTCTGGACAGAAGCTTTGCCCGCTTTCGCACGGTGACCCGGGGATGCGATTCTCGAGAGCCTCCATGTTACCGATGAGAAAAGGTCCCGATTTGTTACCGTTCCGTTTTCGGGGTAACTCGGGCAGAAAATATAGATTCCGAAAGGAATATTCTATTAGAATATTCCAGTTCCCGAAATAATATTTCAGCTCTCGATATTATACGAGATAAAGTTCTCGCTTGAACCAGCGATTTCGCATGGTCCGATGCCGCGAGCGTGTTGACATTTTTTCTGTTAACGCGCTCTGTCTCGCTCTCGCATAATCCCTCGCACGCCGGTCTTGGTCGCGCGAGGTAAACAGAGTTGCTAACGAATCTTCGCGTGAGACGGTTGTCTCTAAAATCGCGATCGCTCCCGATTTTTCGGCTATCGTAATAGAGTCGCTATCGAACCTTCGCGTGAGACGGATGTCTCCGAGATCGCGATCGCTCCCGATCTTGAGGGTCGTCGATCAGACGCCGCGATGGAGAAACGTGTCGTGTCTCTCTCGCGCCTGTGACATCGCGCTCTCGTTCTCGCGTAAGAGGCACATCGTCGTGCTCTCTCGCTCCCGTGCGTAGGTATTTCGCGTGCAGTTCGTGTTCGCGTTGAGTGCGTTTACGTAAAAAGCTCACGGGTGGTTAAGCCACCGGCTCCCGCACTATCAAAAATAAAACAATTATTTTGTTTTATTAGTAACGTTTCCGGTGTCGCGATAGTGACAGGTCTCGCGCTCGCTCACGCTACTCTCCGGTGAATCCCGACCCCTCTACCATATCCCACAGCCTGAGCGGCCGTGCTTTACCGCAACCATTCCTTCCCGTGTAAGTGCATCCTGTTTAGTCCGGTTAAACGATTCCGGCGATCAAAAATCGAGGAGGTCTCCAGACTCCGAACCCGGTTAGGATTCCGGGGGACAACAAAAATCAAGGAGAGCTCCAGTCTCCGCCTGGCGGGTCGGGTTTGATCACCCCGACCCCAGTTTATTCCGGTTGAGACGACCGGAGAAACAAAGTCTCTGGCGCCCCGGGTTGCGGATGCACGCGCACGAGAGGAACGGCCGAAGGTGACGGTTTCTCGCACCAGATCCCGATTTGAGTTCTCGTTCAGTTCTCGTTTCCGGTTAGAGAAATATCTCCCGTCACAATATATATATATATATATATATATACACACATATATATTGAGACAGAAAAGACCGTCTCATGAACCAACCGATAGACTATCGCCCCAAATATACCAAGGAGTCAACGAATTTCGGGAAAAGGAAGGGGAAGGGAAAACAGACCAACACCAAGAAAGGTCACGCGGGTCATATCTACAGAAAAACGAGGTAGAAACACGCTAATTAAATTAATGGCGGATAGCAACATAGGGAAGGTAACGGCCACATAGCACAGCAGCAAAAAAATATTGAAGCGTTACACTAATTGAATTAAGGGGAAAGAAAAACCGGCAGAAACCGGACAAACCAACTAATTGAATTAAGGGAAGATGAAAAAGAAGGGGAACGAAAAAGCGTTAAAAATCAGGGTATAAAAGAACGGAAATTTTTGAGGAAAGGCGCTCTTTGAATCCCTCGTGGATCGACTAGTACTGCTTGGCAAAATACATCCCTAGTGGAAGGAAACGCTGAGAACACGGAATGTTTAGAAACAAGAGAAACAAGGAGTCGCGCCTAAAAAGCATTAGAAAGATCACTTCTTTCATTCCTCGTGGATCGACTAGTACTGCTTGGCAAAGTACATCCCTAGTGGAAGGAAACGCTGAGAACACGGAACGTTGAGAAACAAGGAAAAAACGGAGTCGCGCCTAAAAGGCATTAGAAAGCTATCTCCATGTTTTCTTGAAGTTAACTAGTACGGCTGGACCAAGTACATCCCTCGTGGATCGGAAACGTCTGGAACACGGAACGTTAAGGAACAAAAAGCGAAGAAGAATTGAGATGAATTTATTTCATCGAGAAAATATTGGAAAATCAAAGAAAAATAAAAAGAGCAATAAGGAAAGTTAACCACTTAAGGGTAGTGAACAATTATCGCAAAATGGGTAGGAAAATCATACTAGGAGAAAATAAAGTTCGAGAAGGTATTCTAGCAAGCGAGCGTTTCAGATAGGTATAACGAAAAAGTATTAAATTAGTAAAATACAGGAACCATTATATTAGGAGATAAGAAAGCATACGCTACAGTCATACGAAACACACACACACACACACACACACACACACACACACACACACACACACACACACACACACACACACACACACACACACACACACACACACACACACACACACACACACACACACACACACACACCGCGATCATCGATTTATACGGATCAGGACCGCAGAAAGGACAAGGAGGTATTTCGAAATTACGAGAGCACCGAAACCTATGCAAAAAAGGATCAGTCGAGTGCTCGCGGCACATCGCTCGATTAGACTATCGTAGACCGGTCGGTGGCGACATCGCACGCCAAGATCAAAGACCGGACGATCAATTATCGACGCGCGATAACTGATCGAGAGAGAGCATCGATCACCGCAACGCAAAGGGTAGAACTAGGGTAGGGGATTAGATCTTGACGCGTGACAAGAGAGAGCGCGCGCCTACGACCCGTAGAACGCGGGTCCTAGCGTCACGAGTGGGAGAGCGCTGCGACTCGACGCGCCCTAAGGGAACGTTACAAAGGAAAGTACCGCGTCGCTATAGGCCAAGCATCGATACCTATCGCACCGCCAACGAAAGCACGTCGCAAACTCAGACCGACAAAAGCGACAGAACTAGAAGAGAGGGGGTAATCGATATCGATCCATGATAAATGATCCCGCCGACCTAATTGTACCATGCGAGTAATGAGTAATTGACCGACCGAGAAAAATATTGCGAAAAAATACAAGAACAACACAAAAAAGACACAACACTTATACCCAGCGTAAAAAATATCCAAAACACCTGAGTTTATATTAATTTCTTCCCTGTTCAAGTCCCGAACCTATAAATTTATTGGTAACGAATTAAGATCCGTTACAAAATATATATATATATATATATATATATATATATATATATATATATATATATATATATACGCGCACTATTTGGTAAATTTATCGGATTATATCTGATGACTCATATTTCTAATTCGAATTGATTAAGGCAACGCAATAGATACTAGAAGAATGTTTTTGAAGGGAGACTCTAGAGCCTGGAAAACGGCGAATTTCAATATTTTTTATGATGGTATTAAAGTTTGCATCATCACGATACAATAAAAATATTTTTTTTTCACACTGCCCAATTTTTTTCACCGTATTTGGGTTGCAAAATCATCGATAAATTTTTCAACATCCTTTTCGGGATCCACAACCCAAAGCCGGGAAAAAGAGTTTAGATGGTAAACAAAATGGAGAAATTAAAAAACAAAGAAAAATGTTCGTTGCACTTCAACGATGTAAACTTTAACACCATTTTTCATGATCTTCCAGTTCATACAATGAAAATTCCGTTCAGTAGCCTTGATTGTACATATGTTTAAGTATCTTTACCAATTTTTGTCACAGACTGAAAACGCTGAAGCTGGATGAATCGAGTCACCTTTATCCGATAGTGTCCTGTGGCCGACAACATTACATCGCAAATTTTTCACCGATCAACTTGAATTTCATTTACTTGCATGTTTTTGGAACCTCATAACATTATACATCGAGGTACGTCGAAGTTTTTACAGTGAAAACTTTCTCCGAAAAAATTATTTTCAACGTTTTTTTTACCGAAAATATTTTTTTCTTCATACATGCATCATTTCATAATGAATCGATATTTTTCGACTTTTCTCCGTACTTTAATGTCAAATTTTATCTATAACTGAAATTATTTTGAATTTTTATTCCAGGTTTACCAATTGGAAGAAAACTCTTGCAGGACACTATCGGACATAGGTGACTCGCTTCAGCCAACTTCAAGGCCGCCATTTTGTTGCAATATTTAGTGAATAAATGTGTAAAGCTGTTTCAAGATGTGTAGAATAAAAAACCGCTAAACAGAATTTCCATTCTATCAACTGGGTGTCTATTAAACATTGTCTGAATTCACCTTTTCTACGCACTCTAGGCTACCAAAACTTGTTTTCGTTCTACACCCTGCCAGATAAAGGAGATGTGTGTAGATAGCGAAAGAAACTTTCTGAACAATCGAATAGAGTGTAAAGAACACCTCTCAATTATGTCACACTAAAAACATCGCTTTGTCCCGAGTTAATCAACTGAAAAGTTTATTCAATTTTCATTATGCTACAAAAGATTTCCTTTCTCAGTTTTTAACGAGTAAAACAACACTGCGAACATATCGAACGAGCTTAACTCAAAACACTCAAAACGCGAAAGAAATATAAGGCTTATAAAATTGTCGTCGGTTGCAAACAGCGAATACAATAAATCAGTGATTTGTGCCCATCAGAACGGAATGACAACTTATTTCACTGCGTGCACTTATTTATAACTATACTACGTCGATAGGATTACCCAGGTCGAAAGTACGCTAGTAGTAAAATTGAATATGAAATTGCCTAGTTTCACGCACGCGTTTTCTATAATCTTCACCAACGAGTTTGGATACCTGTACTCTCTAGTCTTCGAGGTCTGATCAATGAACGAGATTGATTGCTAAGAGACTCAATCACGTGCCAAGCATTCGCTCTTGTCCCAACTACAAGTGGTCCACTATGTTTCATTCGCGAGGGCCCAATCTGTGCGGTCGCTCGACTTCGCGTCGCCCGGATTCTCGGATCCGAATTAATTACGTATGTATTTATACGAAACGACTATAATCGGTTTTCTTTTTCCTTTTTCACTTGAAATTTCAGAGTCCCAAGTTCGTGGTCCCAGGAGATTTAAATTCGTCAATACGAATTTCGAGCCCGTCATACCGAATTTTTGGAGCAACTCTAAACCCTTCGCGACCATGGGCCGAGCGAAATTGCTATTTGGAATGGCGTTGAAATAACGAAAGCGAAAAGTAGGCGCTTGTCCCATCCGAGGCCAGAGAATTTATAAGAATATGCCAGGTCTTTGTTGGAGAGGCAGAGGAAGAGGAAGAGGAAGAGGGAGAAAGAGAGAGAGAGAGAGAGAGAGAGAGAGAGAGAGAGAGAGAGAGAGAGAGAGAAGCCAGATTATATTGCATTGAATATGAGAAAAATGGTAAGGTTGGGTGATCCCAATATCCATTGTGTCCGAACAATAACTCCCCGGTTAATTTTCGAGGCCTGGAGGAAAAAAACTAGTTGGGTACGTTGATTTTGGGGATCATGACATCCTACCGAAAGTATCTACCATCGTAGGACCCAGAGTTCGATTATCTTATCACCAATCTTTTCGAAGCTATCGAATTTGTTTCAGATGGATCGGAGCCGATAATGCTGAAGGGCAGGTATAGTATTTCCTTTGAACGCAGATATGCTGAGGGGTAGGCATAGCATTTCCTTTAAACGCAGATATGCCTAATAAAAGTATGAAGACTGTGAAACTGCTAGAAGTTTCGCTACATCATTGTCAAGACCATAACTATCGATATTCTAGCAATTTAGCACGAATGTGCATATAATGCGTCTGGAAGACATATCGATTACAGTTAAATTTGCTATGTTTTTTTTTATGCATCTGTACTAATAGGGTTAGATGTTTATTTTTTTAATTTCTTCGAAGATTGTAGGCTGGAAATGATAAAAACGTTGGAGTCCAGTGAGAACGGAAGCTGGGCCAGGCCTTTGATCGAGTCCATATAAGTTATGCCAAAATGTTAGTTTGGAAACTTTTTTTTCAATTGCTGTTTGGACTTTTTTTTTCAATTGCGGACTCTCGAAGGCTTTATGAGCTTGTTTGGCTTTTCGCAATACTACACTATTTAACTGTAGTTGATGAAGTGCTAAAAGTCGTTGTATCTCGAGAAAATGAGATCTTATATGATTATCATCCGAATGCAGTATCCTCGAAGATATCGGATCTGCATTTGATGGTGCCCTTTTAAAAACTAAGGTGACGAATTGAAACGCGTATGGGTATTTGACTTTCGAATTCACCATTCAGAATTAGGTTTATATGGTAACAAATTAAGCTTCAAGGACGTTATATTTTAGCAATTCAGCGATCCAGTTTATACTTCAAAGGGCCATTTTCAAAAATATATTGTTCAAGCATTTATTATTTTTCGTCCGGGTGCTGTAACAATATCGGCTTTGGTCCTCACTTGGTATTCTCCGGTAATCTTTTTGCAATGTGTCCTTCCCCACTTCTGGCTTGTGAGATCCCCGTATCAGAGCCTATTTGGGTTGTATTGCAGCGATCCTTATCAGGGCAGCCACGTTTGAGCCCTTGAAGGTCTCGCATTTTATTAGGGCTGCTCTGGCGATTTTCCGCGCGATAACATTTATTAGACACACACATCGCTATCTAAAAAAATAGTATCGCGTAACATTAGTCAGTGGAACGTCTGATCCTCTTCTAATTCATGGTGCACCGCAAACTGAGGGATTATTGCGTCGATATGGCAAGGGAACAGTGCTGTCCGCTCTATATTGGACGAGTCGTTGACGAGTCTATAAGCTCGAAATTTCGAACATACGATTTTTTTATTCATCGTTTTATACCCTAGGGTTTTAACTTTAACTTGCAGCGGAGATTATATAAAAACTCAAAAAAATTGACCGAGTTGTTACGCAAAATGGCTCGATGACTCGAATCCAACTAGCGTTCGTTATAAACTCTGTCCTTGTGCAAAATACACATCACAAGGTAACGCGTCTTTATAAAAAACCTCTGGTTTTCGAATCGCCACGTTAAGTTTTTGGTAAAGCCTTTCCAGGGCTGTATTACGTGTCAGGATGGTAATACGCGTAACAATAGGTCTGTAGCCCAACGGTGTCTTTATCGACGGCGCAGTCTTTCCTCGATGTCAGAATCAGGACCAATATTGGAAGTGAGATGAGTTTCACGTGTATTTTGATACTTGCCGAAATGTTGATCAAAGGTCTCTTTCCTTGGGACTCTTGTTATAACAAACAGTCGACGTCTTTACAGAAGGAGGACGAACCTTGGTGAGTACGATGCGAAACGGGTGAAGAATCAGAGCTTGCCAGGATTTGGAACAAGGTCTCTTCAGGTTAACACAAAGGAGAAGATCACGAGTTAATATTGTCAATGATTTAATTACACTTATATCAGTTCGTTACATCGATGTTATTTTTACTCGGATGCGGATAACACTCTTCCGGTTTATTAGCGCGATGGTTTAAACGTTACAACAAACGCGTTCAAGTAATTTACGGAGTTTCTTAATGAAAACTTGCGTGTGTTATCCCGTGTACTGTACGGAGTATCGCTAGCGTAGCAGCTAAGATTAGAGGTCTTCAGGAGAGAACCTCTTCGTAACAGTGATTTCACGATTCTAGCTTATAGGTCGTCAGTCCCGTGCTACGCAGGGCCGATATTCGTCGGATAGCGATAGTGGGGCGAGGGTTTACGTGACTGCATTTCTGGGAATGCATCCGTGGGACCCATCGATAAGTATATATTCCCACGCGCTAGTCTGACTCAGTGTGCATTGTTTCAACGGTTTTGGACGACGGACTCACGCCGAAGGCGAAGCGCAATAAAATTTAATCTTATAAAATATTTATGTAAACGTTGAGAGCTCGGGCGCATATGCAGGCCGAAAAATATCGATACTTAATCCTAGACAAAGATGCTTTGTGCGTTGGTCGCTTGGTCACGTACGCAAGCCATGCGACACAGCGAGATATATTAACGAAAAAATATATGAGCATATATTTTTACTTTGTATTTATATTTGTTCTTATTCTATGGATATGAGTATAAAGTATTTGCTCTAATTGAGGCAATTTATGCGGTTGGCTTAACACCCCCTAAGTTAGATTGAACTTCGGCGATAATGGATTTAGATGTCGAAGATCTTATCTCTCTTGGTTCCGCTACAATATTTTTCGGGGCTCCCGAAAGGTTATCTTGTTCTTGCCGTTCTGTCAAGTATTCTAGTTGTTTTTGACGTTTTTGCAGGTCTATTTTCGCTTTTATCTCATATTTCTTAATTTTCTTATTGCCTCTGGGGCAACAACATTTGAACAGTCCGTTTCTGAGAAATTTAAGGACGGGCGTTACAGCTCCGCATCGCAATAGTACAAACAATATACCAGCTATTCCTAATGATGGCAATCCTATTTTAATGAGCTTATCGCGTAATCCATTCATGGTTTTCCAAAATTCGTCGTGTTCGAGTATGAAAATGGCTTTTTCTATGTCTTTGCTGATGTTATCTAGATCTTGACCAATATTTTTTAGGTAAGTAGTGTCTATCTGGTTTGGCACATCTTTTATACGCATAATTAATCGTGAAAAGTTTATTGCCAAGCACGTTGGATTCGGATTTATCAATCCATATTCTTTTGGAATTCCATTTAGGAGCGTTTTATTATTATATTGTGTTAGTGTACATTTATTCATCGTTTTTTTAATAGCGTATCTTCCTTAATATAAATTTCGCTAGCATAGTTCTTACATTGTACCAGTACTAAAACAGGTTTTCCAATTTCTAGTATTCATAATATTCCGTGGTTATGGTATAAGGAGATATAGCTCATCTTTGTGACGTTGATTTTACTTGCTTCGCATTCTTTAAAATCGCTTTGACGGGTTGGTTTATTGTTTCTATCGTAAATTGGGTGTGCGTAGTGTATAATATAGTAAATATCAATCTTTTTCATTCGCATAATATCAATTTCGTTAGTTCTCTTCATTATGTTCGTCATCTGAAAAGAATAATTTTATTCTATTTAGGTGGACTATTTTTTCTTTATCATCGATTTTTATCTTAGGGGCCGTCCATAAATTACGTCATCGACTTTTGCTGATTTTTGACCCCCCCCCCCCTGAAATCATCCTATCCGTCATATCGTTGTGATCAAATTAACGTTACCGTCATCTAACGACCAGACCCCCCCCCCCCCCCCTATTTTAAAATGACGTAATTTATGGACGGCCCCTTAACGTTTGACTTATCTTCGTAAATTTCTATTATTTCGTATGGTCCTAACCATTCAAGGTCTAATTTATGTTTTTTACTTTCGTTGTGAAGGTAAATTTTCTGTCCCGTCTTGATCTTATCAAAATTCAGTTTATTTTTATTTTCGTTCAATCGTTTGGCTGTTTGTTCTTGTTTCAATTGTAAACATTGGCGTGCTTCTGAGAGTATTGCGTCGTGCGTATGTGTCCACTTCTTTAATAAATCGTCATAAGTCAATGATTTTTCATGAGGTAGGCTTGATGGTTTTTTAAGTTTTCTATTAAATGCCAATTCGTCAGGTCGATATCCAGTTGCACTGTGTACCGAACTGTTATAAGCGAAGGATACTAATTTCAATATATCTTTCCAATTATCTATCTGTCCCTCACACATGGTTTTTATTGATTTCTTAAGAAGGGAATGCATTCTTTCAATGCTTCCATTACTTTGAGGGTGGAATGCGGTAGTTTTGATATGCGAAATACCGTGTAATTGTACGAAATCCTTCATTAATTTTGAATTAAATTCTTGTCCCTGGTCTGTTAAAATGATGTCAGGAGATCCATGAATCATTATAAAATCATCGTTTAATGTTTGGATGATCTCCGAGCTAGATTTTGTTTCGAGTGGGCATAATACAATGTACTTAGTTAGACAATCTTGTATACTGAGGATATATTCATGCCCTGATCGCGATCTTTGTAGTGGGCCGAATATGTCTAACGCAATTTTTTCAAAGGGTTTATCTGGCAGTTCGGGTACAATAGCAGGAGCAATGTTCCGATTTCTCACAGCTTTAAATTTTTGACATATTTTACAGGTTCTTAATATATTGTTTTACATCTTCTTTGAGGCGTTCCCATTCCCTGTGTTCTTTTGTTCTTTGTATAGTTTTATACTATTATTTTGTACTATAGTTCTATAATAGTATAATAATATAATAATAAAAATAATAGTATAATAATAAAATATAATAGTATAGTATAATAATAGTATAGTTTTATACTATTATTTTCTTTTTGTCTATGTAGTCAGGTTCCTTAAAGGTCGAAAAGCAATATTCATATTGTGTTACGTGGTCTTTGATACTAAAGAATCTTAATATTGATAAAATCTTCCTTCTCTGCTTTGGTCATTACATCATCTGTAAATATCCTAACCTGTTTAGTTCCTTTGATTTTATTGATGGTAAGCTTGGATCTTACTTTATTAAGAATCTGATAGTATAGACTTTGAGGTTTATTATCTGTTGGTTGAGTGACCTTTATCCAGTGTTTTTCTTTTACATTGGGCTTCTGTTTTAAAAGGTGTCCCAAATTGTTGGGGTTAAACAACTTGTATGTCGAGTATTGATAATAGTCATATGGCAGTTCTACGCCTAAATCAATTTGAGGTTGATCTGAAGTCTCGTCTTGGTTCTTTTCGTCTTCGTCACTGAAACTCTCTAAATCTCTCGTAGCGTTTGAGTCTCTTGGTCTTAAGTTGTAATTAATTTGGTTACGGTTTTCAGGAGTTTCCTGATTTTTCTTCACATGATTTATTTCATCATTCGTGGTGCTCATAGTCTTTAATTCTTTCTGCACATTGTCTATCATTGATTTAAGTTTATTAGGGGCTGTTTTACTCTGTTTATAAGGGTTTCTCCGAGCTATACGTTTGATTTTAAATTCTGTTTGCTCAATATTGCTGGTAATTATATATTGGTTGTTCCCGTATGAATCTGTTTCAATGTGATAAATGAGTTCGTTGTTAAATGTCTTGTCCTTGTTATAGTCCTCAGGTAATTCCATATGTGCTTCTCTAGACAATACGTCAGCTACTACATTATGTTTTCCCTTTACGTATTCGATGTCGAATTCATACTCTTCGAGTTTAAGTCTCCATCGTAATAACCTGGATGCAGGGTCTGGTTTATTAGCTAACCATTTTAATGCCTGATGGTCCGTTTTTATTGTAAATTTTCTTCCTAAAAGATATTGTCTGAATCGTTTAACTGCCCAAACTATAGCGAGTAGTTCTTTTTCTGTTGTTGTATAGTTGGATTCGGCTTTATTTAACGTCCTCGATATATAAACGCATGGGTGTCCTTCCTGTGATAATACAGCTCCTAGTCCTTGATTTGAGGCATCAGTCGTTAATACAAATTTTTTCGTATAATGCGGATACTTTAATACAGGATCATTCGTGAGGATATTCTTCAACGTGTCGAATGCTACTTGACATTTATCCGTCCATATTATTGGTCCACTTTTGTTTTCCTGATAATTTTTGGTTAGGTCAGTCAAAGGTTTAGCTATGGATGAAAATGTCGGGATAACTTTTCTGTAGTATCCTGCGAGTCCTAAAAATGATTTAATTTGCTTAGGTGTTTTAGGTATTGGGAATTCTTTTACAGCTTTGCATTTTTCTATGTTGGGTTTTACTCCGTCACGTGTAATAACATGTCCCAAATATTCGAGTTCAGGTTTCACGTATTCGCATTTATCTGGCTGCAATTTCAAATTTGTATCTCTCAGTCGATTGAAGAGTATTATCAAATTTTGATTATGTTCTTCCATGGTTTTTCCAAACACTATTATAACGTCCAGATATGCAAAACAAATTTTTCCTATTAATCCTCTTAATGCAGTGTTCATCATTCTTTGAAATGTTGCCGGTGCATTTTTTAGTCCGAAGGGCATTTGTAGGTATTCAAAGTGTTCTTGGTTAGTACTAAAAGCGATATACTTTCTCGATTTTTTCTCCATTGGTATTTGGTGGAATCCTGCACTTAGATCGAATGCAGAAAAAACTGCGGCTTTTCCTAAGTCGTCGAGAATATCTTCTATAACAGGCAAGGGGTATGAATCCTGAGCTGTTTTCTTCGTTCAATTTTCTATAGTCAATCACCATTCTCCATTTTGTCTTTCCTGACGCATCTTTCTTCTTTGGTACTATCCAAATGGGTGCATTGAATGGTGATTGAGAATGTTTAATTATTTTCTTTTCTAATAACTCTTGCACTTGTTTGTCCACTTTTTCCTGATCGATTTTAGGTGGTCTGTAAGATTTGATATTGATGGGTTTCGTTGGTTCATCAATTACGATTACGTGTTCTGCTAAGTTGGTACTTGGTGGCTTGTCATGGTTTAATTGGAATAGATCTGAATAGTTCTGTATGATTTTCCAAATTTAATCTTTTTCTTTAATACTCTTTATGTGGTCCAGTCTAGTCTTGGTTATCAGTTCCTGAATTTTTTTATTACTTTGGTTAATTTTGTTGCTCGTTAACCTCGGTTTTACTTCAAAGATTTGAATGTTTTTTGTTTGAAAAGTAATCTTCTTTCCTTCGTTTGCTAATGGAATATTTACAATACCTTCCTTTATATGATGGATACTGTCTCCTTGAGGGGTTCTTACTAAGACTGTTCCTTTCCGTTTCTCTACTTCTACGGGGATAGTTATAAACTGTCCGGCAGGCACAGTGAATTCGGATGATTCTATTTCTTGATATTTTTTGTTAACTCTTATTTTCCTCCGGGGTAAGTCAACTATGACGTCGTTGTTTAGGATGAAAGGAGTTCCTATTAAAGCGTCTTCTCTAATCGGATAGTCTGATGGGACTATATGAAAATTGTCACGTCGGTCGTTAATGTTTCCTTTGCATTTGATAAACGTATATCCGAGTGTTTTATTTGTCGTTTTTCCCGTGTTAAAGAGGATGGGTTTTTTAATAATGTGCTTTTCTTTCACAAGATGCTCTTTGATTATGTTAATGGATGCTCCTGTGTCAATTAATGTCGTTAGAGTTTTAAATGTTGTCTGTTCGAAATCGAATTTGGCAGTGAAAAGATGTCCTCGATCTATTGCGGAGATGTGCTCTCGTCGTCGCTTGTGCTTTCTTGCTCTTCGTTTGTCGTGTTCACTTCCGGTTGAGGAGGCCTCTTCGGATGCGGAGCCTCCCGAAAATTTTGATTTCCTTTTTGAGTGGCTTTCTTTTTCTGGTTGGTAATTTTGTTGAAGGGGCTCGGTATACCTTGATCTTTTTCCTTCTGATTGCAGTAAAGTTCCGTATGTCCGGGCCTTTTGCAATAGGTGCACTTTCTGTATGGATGATTCATTACCATAATATATTCAAGTGCCTTTTTCATCTGACTGGTTGTGTTTATCGAGTCAAGGTCAAATTCTTGGATATCGTTCTGATATTGTCGTTCTTCTTCCGTCATGCTTTCTTGTCCCTCCTCTTCGTCATGTGAGTCGTATTCGTTGTACTCAGTCTGGTGGACGTTTGGTTTGTTCATCGAGAAGAATTTCCTGTATTCTTGTGGTTTATTATAGAATCTTGATTTGTCGTGGTTGAATCTGGGTTTTTCCAGTCTTCGTTGGGGTTGAGGTTCACGAAACATTCCTCGTTGTCTTTAGATGCTTCTTTTGAAATCTTCGTGTTCTCGAGCAGTTGCTTCTGCTTGTGCGAGCGAATATATGTCCTTCGTTCTGAGATAGGCTCGTGTGTCTTCCTTGAGACTTTGCAGATATGTCTGAATGATGTCTTTGTCAGATATTTGTAAATATATGGTGATTGATTCATCCGTTTGATGAGCTTGTTTAAGTTCGAGGCGTTTAGCGTTTAGCCAAGATATATAGATTCTGCGGAATCTGGTGTTGTGTTCCTGGATCGTTCCTTGAGTGTGGACGCATGCCGTCAATTCGTTCATGAGTAACAATGATGATTTCACCGGGTTAACTCATTTTATCAAGACGTCTTTCAATTGGTCGTATGTACAGATATCAACGTTCGAGATGCAACTTTGTGCTCTTCCTTTGATTTTCATTGTCAATATTTTTTCCCATAGTAAGCCGTGTTGCTCTGGCAATGTCCAGTGTCGTGCTCTGTCAACTTTCGTTGTCCATTCCGAGATGTTGACTGCTCCTTCTTCCGTGTCTCCGGTAAAAATGGGTACTATATCAATAGTCTCCTTGGCTGGTGCGGTTTGGTTCGGTAGCAGGTCGTGAGGCATTCGATGTGGTCGGTAATAATTTTCTCTGGCGTTACGTTGGCTATCAGGGTCTTCATCATCGTCATCGGGGTCGTCATCATCTGGATTTCCAGGTGATGGTGTGCTGGGTTGATTTCGATTAGATCGATATGGTGGTCATCTGTTATCCTGGGATGGCCTTTTGTCTGGTTGTGAGGAGGTAGGTTGCGACTCCTGTTTCTGTATAATTTGTCTCATCATGGTTGCGAGATTTTTCATTTGGTCTTTTACAGTCTGTAGGTCTTGTTGGAGCTGAGTATTTTCTGTTTTCAGTATTCGTATTTCGTTTTCGTTCGTCCTGTCTTGTTGGTCTTTGGTAATAGTCAGAGTATTCATTTCTTGTCGGTGTACTTGTTTTAAGTCTTTTATCGCGGAATTTAAGTTTTCAATGTGTTGCTTTTTTTGTTCAAGTGTAACTCGTATTTCTGAGATGGTGTTCTGTAGTCCTTCTTCTTCTACGTCATAAGCTCGTAAAATAGTCTCCTTATTTTGTTGGAATTCTAACCTTCTTGTTTCTTCGAATTGCTGTTTCTCTTTTATAAGCCTGTCTTCCGTTTTTTGGAGTTCTCGTCTTTTCTCGTTTAGTTGTCTGTCAAACTGAACGTCGTTATGCTTTTTTATTTCCTTAATTACTTGTTCTTGTCTGTGAGCGTTTTGTTCTTGTAGGGCTTTAAATTGATCTTGAGTTTCACTGGTTTCTCTTTCAAGGTATTGTTTCTGTGCTATAATCTGCGATTGTAGCGCGATATTCGTACTCTCAAGGGTTTCGATATGTTGCCGATAGCCTTGAGCCTCTTGCTTAACGATTTCTACCTGATCTTGTGAATATTTTTGTTTACTTACTTGGTTTGATTTTTCCCTTTCTAATTGCTGTTTTTCTGTCTCGGTCTCTTGTAAATTACGTCTGAGCTCATTTATTTCGTCGCATTTTGCTGAGAACTCTATTTGTTTTTTCTGTAAAGTTTTTTCGAATTGGTTCTCGAGGTCGAGGTTTCGAGTTTCAAAGGTTTTAATAAGGTCGTTTTGTTCAAGGTTTGCTTGACCTATTCGTTCTACAAGGGCAATATTAATATCGTAACGTTTTTGTACGTGAACTAGTTCGGTTCTTAATTCGAGTTGTGTTCTTTCAAATTCTAGTCTATCAATATCGAATCGGTCGATTTGTTGTCCTTGCAGTCTGATTTTTTCTGTCAATATCCTTATTTTGTTTTCTGATTCCTGAAGGGCGTGCTGTAATTGTTTGATTTCTGTGTCTCGTAATTTCACTTCTTCTACCGCTTTGTCTTTTAAAGTAAGTCCTTCGTCAAAGTATTTGTTTGCCAAGAGAGTGAGTTGAGAGTTTGCTACTTCAGCATTTTCAAGACTTTTCAGAAGTAAAGTGTTTTCAGTGGATTGTTTTTTTCGTGGTGGTCTAAGTTCGCTAAGGCTGGATGTTTCTGATTCTAATTCTCTTGTCTTAGGGATAACGATTTGATTTTCTAAACGTAGTGCTATGGCAAGATTTTGTTGTTGAACATCCTCAATCTTCTTTTTACCCGTGGTTACTAAAATGAAATCTAATGAATGAGGTACATGGTGATATGCTAATAATTGTGGGTGATTCTTCGGATCTTTGTGAAATTGCCAAGTCATTTTTTCTATATGCTCAGATTTTCTCAGCGTGTATAAATCTTCTGCGGGTTCCCATTCGGGGTGATTTTTATAATACAGAAAATAACTGAACAGGATGCGTGAAGTGTCTTTTTTGAGTTTCTTTACATGGTTGGGGATTTCTTGAACTATAATGCTTCTTCCCGATATACTCTTTTCTGCTGTGGACATTATCTTTGGTTTTCTTCGCGTCTACGTATGTATATTTTCATACGTTATTGTTATTTTTTTCGTATCCAATATATATATATATAATTATTTTTCTTATTCCACATATATATGTATTAGTTATAATAAATGTCGGGCGATGTTCTGTCTCAAAGATTCTTGTGATCTGAGATGTTATGTGGTCGAGTAATTAGATGATTTTTTCATGTTGTTACTCAAAATAATTCCAGAACAGGCGGTATTTTTCATAAAAGATAAACTTCGACTAGCACCACTAGATTTATGAATTTACTTATTTTCGGTACCGGTACGACGCTATTATTTTGCCGTATCTCTTTTCGTTATTTTTGGACTGGACATAGCTTCCAATGCTAGGGGTTCTTTTAAAGTTAAACACACAAAAAACTACGTTGTTTGGGAATAAGGTAGTTACAACTTCCTATTTTTAATTTGTCGTGCGCAGAATATTAACTGCGGAAAAGTTTTGTCGCAAGTCTCTAATTCTCTTACATAATGAACGGGATTTTAAACTTACTCTTACTCAGTGTTCGCATACAATACTGGTCGAATGATGTTGATCTCGGTGTTCTTGAAGCGGCGAACGCTGTTACAACGATCGGTTGTAGATTTTTCGCGTCGTTTGATGATCCAGCATACCGTCGGAGTTGAGGTTATTTTCTGAAGGCGTGTCTCCCCCAGTTTTTATTCAATCCTTCCCGTGCTCGTGCTCCTGCAGCGAAGTCTTATAGATGCGCGGTACGTGCAAGTTCGTTAATACACAATTGTCCATCACTCACTTACGGAAAATTCAGCGTTGCAATGTCTTTTCCGTTAACACAAAATTAACCAAGTTAAATGTCTGTTTAACGTTCACTCGTGCACAGGTTTAATGTTCGTAGTTTTACACCCTCCGTCGTGGAGCTTCGGTAACCAGTTTCAACTTGATTTTTGGTATTACGATTTTTCATTCAGTTATCCTGGCAGGATTGCCAATTTTATGTTACGCAAAATGGCTCGATGACTCGAATCCAACTAGCGTTCGTTATAAACTCTGTCCTTGTGCAAAATACACATCACAAGGTAACGCGTCTTTATAAAGAACCTCTGGTTTTCGAATCGCCAGGTTAAGTTTTTGGTAAAGCCTTTCCAGGGCTGTATTACGGGTCAGGATGGTAATACGCGTAACAATAGGTCTGTAGCCCAACGGTGTCTTTATCGACGGCGCAGTCTTTCCTCGATGTCAGATTCAGGACCAATATTGGAAGTGAGATGAGTTTCACGTGTATTTTGATACTTGCCGAAATGTTGATCAAAGGTCTCTTTCCTTGGGACTCCTGTTATAACAAACAGTCGACGTCTTTACAGAAGGAGGACGAACCTTGGTGAGTACGATGCGAAACGGGTGAAGAATCAGAGCTTGCCAGGATTTGGAACAAGGTGTCTTCAGGTTAACACAAAGGAAAAGATCACGAGTTAATTGTGTCAAAGATTTAATTACACTTATATCAGTTCGTTACATCGATGTTATTTTTACTCGGATGCGGATAACACTCTTCCGGTTTATTAGCGCGATGGTTTAAACGTTACAACAAACGCGTTCACGTAATTTACGGAGTTTCTTAATGAAAACTTGCGTGTGTTATCCCGTGTACTGTACGGAGTATCGCTAGCGTAGCAGCTAAGATTAGAGGTCTTCAGGAGAGAACCTCTTCGTAACAGTGATTTCACGGTTCTAGCTTATAGGTCGTCAGTCCCGTGCTGCGCAGGGCCGATATTCGTCGGATAGCGATAGTGGGGCAAGGGTTTATGTGACTGCATTTCTGGGAATGCATCCGTGGGACCCATCGATAAGTATATATTCCCACGCGCTAGTCTGACTTAGTGTGCATTGTTTCAACGGTTTTGGACGACGAACTCACGCCGAAGGCGAAGCGCAATAAAATTTAATCCTATAAAATATTTATGTAAACGTTGAGAGCTCGGGCGCATATGCAGGCCGAAAAATATCGATACTTAATCCTAGACAAAGATGCTTTGTGCGTTGGTCGCTTGGTCACGTACGCAAGCCATGCGACACAGCGAGATATATTAACGAAAAAATATATGAGCATATATTTTTACTTTGTATTTATATTTGTTCTTATTCTATGGATATGAGTATAAAGTATTTGCTCTAATTAAGGCAATTTATGCGGTTGGCTTAACAGAGTTATGACGATTTTTGTGAGGGTCAGATCACCGGCTGCACTATGGCGAACCCCCTCGCTGCTCTGACTACCCTTTTTTCTTTTGCGTTTTTCACGAAACTATGTTTTATGAAAAGGTGTAGGTCAAAAGCTCAAAATGTATTCATCCGATTCACTTCAATTCGCACAAAGCATAGTTTATAACTTTTTCGATCGTATGACAGGATGTTTTTTCAAAAATGTCTATCCATTGGTTAATAACAATGATTAAAGTTGGTTTTTTAAAATTGAAAATCGCCCTTTTTGTTCACCTTCCAATTCCGTAAATTTTTTAATTTAAATAATCATCCGCCCGTACGAAAGTTGCCTTATTATACTAAAAGTACATTTTTTAATTATCATGTCAGATCACCCTAGTTGCCAAAACCACCCTACTACCTATTACTTTATTAAAATAATCACAACTTCACTGTTTATCAATATTTTTTAATGAAAAAAAAAAGGTTACTTAGTAAGACTATGCGTTGATTGCATGTTCAATTCCGACTTCGCCATCTCAATACTCTCATCACAACAAAACATTGAAAACCTTTTTCTTTCTGGGCCCCAAGCTTATGCAGACCCGTTAACGCAAATGACAGAATGAGAAAAATTGCTTAACGTCGAACCAGCGTAAAAATATGGTTCGTTCAATGCAAAAAATATTGTAGTGTCATAACCTCCAAGAGAGAGAGAGGGAGATAGAGAAAGAGAGGCATACGCGAAGAGTCGTATTCATGCGAGAACGATTAAAGAGCCTATCCACCATTTCCGGGCGGATGTGACAAGTCGGAGAGTAGCGAAACGAGCCGGAACAAATTGCTATCGGTCGACACGATGGCAACGAATATTGCAAAACTTACGAGGGCTGAAATTATTTCATTAGCCACGCGACGTCATTGTTGCAATTGATTATAGACGCAATGCGAATGCTTCTAACACACTTGTGTGTATGGGTATGGGATGCCATACGACTGACAAAGTATACTTTTTTCGCACTAAAAATTCATTTTTATTTTTCCATTGCTTCATTTTCGTCATCATCCAAAAATGTTCCTTACGTACTTGGGCTGAAGATCATTAATAAGGATTCTGAAAAAATTTGAGTGATTTTAGAGGCATAAATTAACCAAAAAAAAATTGGTCTACGGAACTTTCGTTGCGTTCCAACGATGCAAACTTCAATATCATTTTATTGACCCCACGTCTTCCTATACGGAGTAGCATAAAATAAAACGCCAATAGATACGGAAGTTCGAGGTTTGTCGGTAAATATATCCTAACGAGACAGCCCTGACGAGATTGTCCCTTGTCCCATTCAAATGACAACGAAGTTGAGTTCAATTAGTTCCCTTACTTTTCCGGACTCGGATTGTCGAAAAAAGTGAATTTTATCAATGTGTTTGTGGCTGAAAAAAATTGATGGCATTTAGTGCCCTTCAGTCCACATCGTGTGATAGATTACCAATCAATCAAGCGTCTCTTGACACCTTTCGAGAAATCGATTCATTCTTCCTCTTTCCCCTCACTTTAGATGTGAAGATAGAAAAATAGAAGGAAAAAGAGCAGAGGAATGGAATTGGAAGTGCAAAATTCTAAAACTCGTTCGTTCTGAGAGTATCTCATTTGTCCAGTGCACAATATTTCTCAAGCGTGAATTCAACGCCCGATAAAACACCGAGAGACGATGAAGCAGCAACGATGCACAGGATCCGACACTCGCGACCCCGTCCTGTCCAGGCGCGCTGATAAAAAAAAATTTTGAACAATGCATCGACGACGCTTGCAATCTCGAGGGAAAACAGACGAGTCTGACACTGATTATTCATGAAACTGCATTGTTTACTCATCGCTCCGCCACGAATAATGTGGCACTGTTTCCTGTCGGTTCTTGGTGTATTTTTTTTTCATCATTCTTTCCTGATCTTCATCGTTTTCATTCCGTCGTCGCAATTATTCACACATACTGTTCTTTCTTCCATATTTGTTACGAGGTTTATCGTTGTTAATTTCATTCATCTCTGCATTTTTCGCATTGTTGCGTGGAAGTAGGGGAATGTGTAAATATTGAGTGAAAAATGGATGACGTTGTATTTTTGTCTGTGTACTTTGCTATCCATTTAATATCGTAAAGCTGCTAATCGGATTAAAAGTTTCATTAGCGAGGAAAGTGAGTTTCGAAATTTTTTAGCAAGAATGGACAAGCCTTTATGAGTTTTAAAAAATGTTCGCATTATTTTATTTGTTTCGTGGGTTGTTCGAAAAACTCGCCTTAACGAGAAATCTAGAATTGATCAATAGCATGACGAATGCTCGGAAGAAAAATGACAAAATAATAAAGGGGTGAAATTCGAAAGGTATTCTTTTTTCGTCTGCTTGAGTGGCCAATAACTGCATAACTCCTGCTCACGGAAGTTTATCTTCGTATAGGACGGTTGACCGAAAAGAGAGGGAGGGAGGG